>JAXGGA010013224.1:0-35956 GCA_038373865.1 Uloborus plumipes | reverse complement strand
TCCGTCTACATATTTTAATCGAGCATGTAATACATGGATGCGAGAACATCTAATGAGATCCATTATCTAATATCTCACAGGAGAACTGTTTGATAACTCTTATGGGCAAACCACAATCAAGGCCATGGCAAAAGCTGTGAGTTGATTCTAAAGAACAGTTTAGCCTGTTAATTGACATGTGTTTAATGACACTGATTTGGCTGCAACAGAATTAGAGGCAAGAAGTCCAGATAAAACTACTCAGAGTGAACACTGAACAGGTTCCATTTTCGGTGTAAGTTGTATACCATGTACAAGAACCAGCTACGACTTAAATTAGTACAAGTTCTGCAAAATCGGCGGAAAATTCTCATCAAAACATGATTGTCAACTCTAACTATGATTTTGTAAAGCCGGCTCACATATCACCTTTGCCTAAAAAATAGAAGGAAAAAAAGGAAGGCTATCTCAGCCTTCTATCATTCTAACGCCGTATAAAAGAGGTATACAGCAGAAAAAGTCACACAAGAAGAAGCAAGAACCTGCGCAAAACAATTGTTATTGCAATATTTGTCATAGAGATGAAGTGTAAAATATGATTAAGTGTATGAAATGCCATCAGCGAATTTATCAACACTTCCTAAGTGAGGCCGAAACAAAAGAAATTCTGTTGCAAATCCTGGAAAAAAGCTGTATATAGTTCAAATATAAATTATTCTATGATTTCTTCGTACAGTCCAATTTAGGAAGCGCATGGTTCAATTTAAGCGCATATATTCCTAAATTGGACTTTTGCAACTTTTTATAAGATAATTTTTTAAAAAATAATTTTCATATTTTCAGAAAATATAAGATCCTAGGGCGGTTCCTGATTAAATTTAGCTTACGATGCCCTATTTTGCATTTCTGTTTTGCTTCACATTGAGCGACACAGGCCTCCTGTTCTTAGGGGGTCCAATATAGGCGGTCTTCCCCTACCGTGCATTTTACAATTTTAAACTGGAACATCTGTTACCGTTATCAAACTGTTGTTTTTACAGTGCAATACAGCTAGCTTTTACGGCAATAAACTGTAAAGTTGTTACCTTTATAGAAAGAAACTGTAAAATTGCTAGTTTTACAGTTCGTTACTGTGCATTTTACAGTTTTAAGTTGGAAAATCGGCTGCCAGTATTATACTGTAAAAACAACAGTTCATTTTTTGCAGTGTAGAGATTCAGAATGTTTTCTTGACAAGAGTTAAATGTACGAACGTAACCTTGTAAGTCAAAATGATTGGGTTTAAAAAGTCGACTTGTATACAGTGGAGAAAACATTGGTGTTTTCTCGATTGCCCAAACCTTGTAAGCTTCGCAAAGTAATTAAATTTTGACTGATGCTTGATGATATTCCTACTATCTTTCTTTCAGTTCGGTTTTTCAAGCACGTCCATCAACATACATAAGCATACTTTGCATTCATATGCTGCAAACTGTTTGAAGGAGAATGACAGATAAGCGGAGAGATAATGATAAGGTTCAGTTCAATATGTTTCTCACTCCCGATGCAAATAAGCATGTTTGGCAGTTAGTGGAATGAATGACAATACATGATGTGGGTGGGGTAACATTCAAAAGTCGGGAAAAACACAATCAATTGGAATTGCCATTGTAATTAAGGGAAGATAAAATACTACAGAGAAACAAAACAATTTGAAAAGCCATTTTCAGAAACGTATTGTTCATATGGAGGGATGTTAAAATGTGTTATTATTCTTATTCTAAAGTTGTAATTTATTTAATTTTTTTAACTTTTGGCTACGAAAAATAACAGAATAAAAGCAGTGCTTCATTTTTTACCCGAAAGAAAAAAAATAGCAATTGATTTTTTATATATATATAATTTTTAGCTTTTTTTCTTTTTTCATAGCCAAAAAGAAGAAAAAACGGAACAAAGACAAAACGAAACCAAAAAAAATCAACAGAAAGAGAGACAAATGATTCATTTAATTTTTTTTTTTTAATTCTAATTTTTACATATATATTTTTTATTTATTTTTTTATTCATTTATTTATTTGAAATGACTAAGGAAGTATAAGTACTTGATGTAGTACAGTATTAAATGATAGGGTTAAATTATTTTAGCATGAGTAACTGGGTGTTTATATTACATTATTTCTATCCCTAGAGTTTATGTTTATCCTTAACTAAATTACCTTTAATTCACCACTATGATATTTTTCAATTCATTGGCCTACATTATCTTATGTGTGCAGCGTATTTTCCTTCCAAGTGCGTACACAATTTCGCCCTGTTATCAAATTGAAGGAAATGATAGATACCTTTTGATAAGAGCTGCTAATTCTGGAAGCCGTTTTTCCTCCAGGTTCTTCGGCACCGGAGTGGAAAAGTAAGCAAAATAAAACCGTTCTCAACACATTTCAGTTACCGTGCCACTTTTTTAAATATCGAGATCTTCCTGTATCTATTGAGACATCGTCTTGAATGTAAAACATAACTTATTTGTAATTATGGGGAAATGTTTCTTGCTTGCTATCTCTCACCAGTCCTTTTTTATTTCAAGCAGTTCCATTTGGGACTAGGACCAATTTATGGTGCAAATCTCCACTGCTGTTGGGTGCTTTAAAAATATCTAATCAAGGTGCAACCTTCTATGTTTTGAGGCACATTAAAAACACTGAAAAATGGTGCTATATTCTCCTGTTTTGGGATGCTTTAAAAACCTAATAGTGGTGGAACCTTTAATGGGCATTTTAAGTGCCTTAAAAGCACCTCTTTTTGGTGATAGCTCCTCTTTCTACTTAAAACCAATAAAAGCGCCAAAAATATGCAAAAATAAAGCTCAATTTTGTGAAGTAAGCAAATGAATGCGAATTTTTGATGCAAAATAGCACATTTTTTGCAATATATGCTCAAAAATATGCTGGATGGCTAAATCATCAAACCTTAAAAAGTGATCAGCTCATATTGATAGTAATCTAATTCTGTTTAAAAATTCAAGTACACAATACAGCCCCGAAATAAAGTCTCAAAAGCTAAGCAAGACTATCAATTTAATCATGTAAAATGTTAATTACAATCTCGTTTTAAATTAATTTAATTCAGACTTCCGAAACAAGATAGGGCGGTGCTTTTATCAATTGTAACCATCCTTCCAAGTGCGGACACTTGTCCTCACCCTCAACATCAAAAAATCAAAATGAGTCCCCGCAAAACAACACCCTAAAATGTTCAATAGCGCAGTTGTGTTCTCTCCCCACCCCTCCTGATTTCATTTTAAATAAATTAAACAAGTTAGCAACACTGTAGCTCCTTATTTTACAACTCATAAAACAATTTGACCTTTTGCAATCCATTTACAGCCTTATTGTCCGGTCAACTCCCTTGTTTCCAATTTAATAAGGCATTTAAAATCAAATAATCGAGTATAGAGACATTTAGCAAGCACATTATCGGCATTCTATATGTACTAAAAGTACGAAAGGTAACACGTCTGGAATAAAATTTTGCTCTTTTTGCTGAAGCCAGAACTCGATCTGAAAAATGTTCTCTTCGTTGCCACAGGCAATCAGTACTTCAAAATGAATAAATAAAAATCGTCTCTCAAAGTATAGTAAGAAATGGAACTTGATCACGTTCTCGGGAAATGCAATGATTAGTATATAATTGAACAATGCAAAGAAGAATTAAGATCGGTTGGCAGTATGTAGACCACGTGCCCACATTTTGTGAAATAGCCCAAGAGGCAGAACAGCTCGAAAAAGCGAGGAATAGAAACCGTTTGAACAGCATTTTCTTCACATTAAAAGTCCCCAAGCTCCCGAGACTTTGGCTGAAGGAAACAATGATTTGTTAGGTTTCGCCCAGAGCATCTAATTACACGTTCTGCCTGCTGCAAAAACTTTTATGTCTGGCAGTCATAAATCAAAACGCAACCTTTTTCCGACTACCTGAATATCTGGAGTGTAATTATAATTCTTCGTCTGGATGTGTTCGTTGGGGAGAACTGGACGAGGAGTGGTCAAGTTGGCAGATCGTTTTTTCTTGCACCTGTGTACGCCAGAAGATAAATTTCTTTTTATGATTTTTTTTCACTAAAAGCTTCGGCTGACCCCTACGAGGTTGCATAATTCGATGGCTGCGTTTCGGTATGTGAATATGGTGGCATGCAGGAGGGAGGTTTTGACCTTCTCCGCTTTGTTTGTTGTTCGCCGATGTGAGAAGCGAATTGGGACAGATGAGGTCGCCAGTGGCCAGTTCATATTAAATATTTGCGAAGAAGTAGCTACCGCTCTTGAATCATTCATTTCATGCTGCCGATCGACGAGACAGTCTCAAGTCGTAAACAGCTCATAAAATCTCCATACCCAAAAATTATTTTTCCATAAATGATTCACTTCTAGGACCCTAGATAAAGTCAAAGAATGTGGCTGAAATTATATTAGCTTTCTTTTTACTATTATTATGTTCTATTTTATTATTTGTTTTTTTTTCTGTTTTGTTTTGTTTTTTTAGCGTTAAACTTTTAACTGTCATGCCCGAGACTATCTCTGCCACAGCACTGATGTTTCAAAATGTCACTTTCGAGTCTTCCCAAAGCCACCTAAATACTAAATTCCTACGATGCTGTTGTTATGGTGCTAAATCCTAATAATATTCGAATTAAATTTTTTGACTGGTTAATTTTTAAATTTAAATTTAGAAATAAATCAATCGTTAATTTCTCTGCCTTAAAGCACTCCGATAAATGACAGTGCGTCATGAAGTATGGGTGAAATTTTGGTCTGTGCTAAAAACCAGAAAGCAACAGGCATTTAGTATTTAGAAGGCGTTGGTTTACTCGGGTAATTTTTGTCTTCTCCCGAGATATACTCGAGTAAAACAGTACGACGCACTCAACAAAAAAAAAACCAGAGTAATACTAGGGTGGGACATTTTGGAACATCAGTGCTGTGCCCGAGATAATCTCGGGCGTGACTGTTATAAGGTTAATAGCAATAACCAAGTCTGCAGAGTCGGTGGAAAGTGACTAGTTCAGACTCCGAGAATTTTAGAGTTTGTGACTCGGACTCAAACTCCGACTCCTTTATCACAGAATCAGTTTAACTCCAGCTCCACGGTAGTATACTCCGTGGAAAAATAACCGACCATTGCCATTTTTGGATTTACGCTATTCTGGCTCCGAAGTACAGAACTGTTGGGGCGACTTTTTTTCTCGTAATCTCGTGCTCCCTTCCAGTCCACAAATGTCCATGGCTACAGAGTCAGAGTCGGAATCGAACTGATTTCTAGCTTATGAAGTCGGAGTCGAAAACTAATTCTCGGAGTCGGTTATTTCACTTCCGACTCCACACTAGGGTGTATCGAAAAAAACTTTTTTTCGAAATTCAATTTACTAAGTTGATAAAAAGTTGCCCCTACCTACCCACATATTTCACAAATAATTTCAGTCCAATCAGAAATTGTTTAGGTGTTCCGCACGAGGCCTAAAGTTTGAATTTCTTCAAAAATATTTTTTTTCTAATTTTTTTTTTATATTAAGAATAAATGTAAAAAATAATTCAAGTAGAAAAATGTACACAGCAAAGTCGGGGGACAAAATTGGGTTTGAGAAAAAGTATACTAAACAACATTTAGATCTCTCACATTTATTCTAAACTTACGTAATTTTCACCAAAACTAGCATTTTACAAGACCATGTGGCTTGGTTAGAAACTTGTTTATGAATGTGGAATCTAACTGAATTAACACTTGAAACTGGGAATCATCTGTGATTTATGTGGAGTAAAAAGTAAAATAATATAAACTATAAACAGAATTTAAGCCCCTCGTCACACGGAGCCCCCGTGATGGTAAACGAAATATAGCTTCGCTAGCGTAGCTGCTATAGGATTGTAGAAGAACATATATCTTTGGTTGAGGAAACAGACTCGAAATATTTCGAACATGTTGCTCCAGTAAATGGCCCAGCGAAAGAAATTGTAGCCTTTATAGCTTCAGTTTCATGATTTATAGAAAAAAAAAGGTTCTATTGATAAAGAACATAAAAGTTATCGGTTGTGATGGTACATCAGTTAACACTGGAAAATTGAATGATGCTATTAGACTTTCAGAAAAGTCTTTAGAACCCTCACTACAAGCCGTGGTATATTTTCTTCGTTTAAGGAATTACCACTTAGAAAGTTAACGGTGGCTCTTGATGGGCCGACTACTGGACAAAATTCTTTTAGTTGACCTATTGGAGAATTCTACCAAGATTGCTAAGATCTACCAGTCATGAACTTTAAGATAATAGAACGCGTTTTACCAGAAGTTGATCTCAAAGAATTGAGTCAAAAATACTTATGGGATGTGTCTAAAGCTGTAATGTCTGGCAAATGTTCTCAAAATTTAGCAGAAGGGAACCTTGCAAGCTTTTCCCAAGCAAGATGGCTCACGTTGGAAAAGAGTTTTGTGGCTATACATCGCAAAGTTCATAGTTGAATATACTTTTAGAATTTATAATAAAGGTTTATACTCTTTGCATTTTTACAATCAAATCTCAGCATAAAATTATTCATGCATATAAGCATTTTTTAAGATCATAGATTGCAGGAAGTATTTGGATACAAATCTCCAGAATGTTATCCATTCCACATTGTACAGAAGCCATCTTGCATGGGAAAAGCTTGCAGGGTTCCTTTCTGCTAAATTTTGAGAATATTTGCCAGACATCACAGCTTTAGACAAATCCCATAAGTTTTTATTGACTCAATTGTTTGACATCAACTTCTGGTAAAACGCGTTCTGTTTTTTTAAAGTTCATGACTGGTAGATCTCAGCAATATTGTAAGAATTCTCCAGTAGGTCAACTAAAAGAATTTTGTCCAGCAGTCGGCCTATTAAGAGCCACCGTTAACTTGCTAAGTGGTAATTCATTAAATGAAGAAAACATACCACGGATTGTCGTGAGGGTTCTAAAGACTTTTCTGAAAGTCTAATAGCACCATTCGATTTTCCAGTGTTAACTGATGTGCCATCACAACCGACAGCTTTTGTATTCTTTATTAATAGAACTTTTTTTCCATAAATCATGAAACGGAATCTACAAACGCTACAATTTCTTTCCCTGGGCCATTTACTGGAGCACCATGTCCGAAATATTTCGAGTCTGTTTCCTCAACCAAAGATATATATTCTTCTACAATCCTATAGCAGCTACGCTAGCGAAGCTGTATTTCGTTTACCATCACGGGGGGTCCATATAGAATGCGGGCACTGTGTGACGAGGGACTTAGATTCTGTTTATAGTTTATATTATTTTACTTTTTACTCTACATAAATCACAGATGATTCCCAGTTTCAAGTGTTAATTCAGTTAGATTCCACATTCATAAACAAGTTTCTAACCAAGCCGCATGGTCTTGTAAAATGCTAGTTTTGGTGAAAATTACATAAGTTTAGAATAAATGTGAGAGATCTAAATGTTGTTTAGTATACTTTTTCTCAAACCCAATTTTGTCCCTCGACTTAGCTGTTTACATTTTTCAACTTGAATTATTTTTAACATTTATTCCTAATATTAAAAACAAAATTAGAAAACTAATATTTTTGAAGAAATTCAAACTTCAGGCCTCGTGCGGAACACCTAAACAATTTCTGATTAGACTGAAATTTTTTATGGAATATGTGGGTAGGTAGGGGCAACTTTTTATCAACTTAGTAAATTGAATTTCGAAAAAAAGTTTTTTTCGATACACCCTACTCCACACCCTTGATTTCTTAGCCGAAAAAAATATTTAATACACGTTTTGAAATGAAAAGTAGAGCTGTCTCTTTTTCCGATGAATGACCCAAAGTTTGAAATATTGAACTGCATATCAACAACTCCTCTCTTGAAAAGTAAAATACCTGTGTGCAGCATTCATTATAAAATATGAAAAGCATTAAACAAATGATGAATTAGCCCTCATAATACGAAGTCATTCGCTGAAAAATATTACCATGCATTTGCGGCATAACTTTGTATAAATTTCAAAGCTTCTGTAATATATCAAAAGTTGTATAAGATTAAATATAAAACATTCATATACTGCTAACCATTATTACAGCTTAAAGTCAAAGCCGATCGCATTTTCTTTTCCGCATGGCAGCACAATAAAGCAAAAGATCGCAAAGTAAGTGCAGTTCATGCTTTCAGTCATAAATCTGATTAATTGCCTCGAATCTCTAAGTCATGAGGCACGAATCGGGAATCGGAGAAATGACTTCCAAACGAATTAATCAGAATATTGAGAGTGATATGCCGATTTACTTCTGAAGAGTTTTGAACTTGTTGTCCTTACTGAGAGGAAGAAATGGATCGGTTTATTCTTGAACTCATTTTTCCCCTCTTATATTTTGTTCAATTGTTCTTGAAAAGATAAAGCATTTGTTACATAGTGATAGTATGTGTACTTCCTCTAAAGCCCCCCGAAGTCTATTGTCTTGTTCCAACAGTCATTTTTTTCTTTTTTGGCACTGGAGTGGTCTTTTTTGAGACCCTGCTGCTATTTCTAACACTCACGATTTCACTTCACTACGATGTACTACAGGGTTCTCTCTGTCTCAACAACTTCACGAAGTTTTACCAGTTACACTGTAAAAAAATAATTTGTTTTTACAGTATAATACTGCCAGCCAAGCTACCAATTTAACACTGTAAAATGCGCAGTAATAAACTGTAAAACTAGCCATTTTAGTTTCTTACTGTAAAGTTAGCAATTTTAAAGTTTATTGTCGTAAAATTTATCTGTATTATACTCTAAAACCAACAGTATAATACTGGAAGCAGAGGTTCTCGTTCGAAACTGTAAAATGTACGATAATAAACTGTTAAATTAGCAGTTTTACAGTGTATTACTCTAAGATTAACAATTTCACAGTTTAGTACTGTAAAAGTAGCAATTTTAGTTTGTTACTGTAAAATTAGCAATTTTTAGTTTATCACTATAAAATTAGCTGTCATATACTGTAAAAATAGCATTCCTTTATTACAGTGTAGATGGGACCTTGAAGACAGCTGTATTTTTTGTTCCAGACCAGCAGCCGAGAAATCCCTGATGTAGACACTTTTGATTTGGAATGGTAACTTGGAGGACTTGGAGAGACCACAACAAATTTAACCTGCACAATTAACGTGCAGGGAGGATCTTTGACAGGAAGGCAGCAAACACACGAATGCGCAATTTCTTGCACAAGTTTATTGTAATTGATGTCATAATTAATCACAATGAACTTGCAAATGTTTTTTTTTTCTTTTCTTTCAAATGGGGCTGCAGTAGAGGCACAACCTTTTGCAGACCTAGTGCGATCCCCCAATTAAGCATCCATTCTTTCACGTAGCACCAGAATCGGCAGAATGCCATTACCACGAGAACTTTGACGCCCAGTTGCCACCAGATGGAGGCACATGGGCTCTTTTTGAGCAAATGTTATAATGTTCATTTTAATAAGTAGCATTTATTAAATGAATTTAATGGTCGAACTTTTATCTAAGTCCAGTGCATGTTATCCGGCTTGCTATCACCAGCATCCCAGTCGATATGCTCGAAAGAGTGCAACAAAACTTCAAATCTAGGGTAGATGAGTGCATCATTAATAGAGGCCGTCATTCTTCCCGATGTAGTTTTTAAATGTAACTAATATAAAAATTCAGAATGGGTACCATATCTTATAAAAAGTAGTAAACTGATACATGAAGTACTTTTCCCTTAGTTGACTTTTCAAGTCTGCAAGTTTCTCCGCCGCACCCTGTACCAAGCTTAACACATTTCCGATTTACTTAAACATTATTTGTAGCTTGCATTTGTATTTAAGGTGTGTAATACAGTTTTTTAGTTTGTCCAGTCAGAAAAAATTGCCATTGTTTGCAGAAGTAGCCGTTGTGTGTATAGATATGCACTTTAATGTTGAAAAATTCATGAACGAGTGTCACTAAAACACCCTACCCGGCCGAAACCCGGGCAGGGCCGGGTACCCGTCTAGTAAATAAATATACTGCATTGAGCATTTTCCAATGATTTATAGCTTTGAAACTTTGAACAATGGTAATGATTCTTATGTGTACAAGGGCAGATGTGCAACTATTATGCATCCTGAATTACTTTCTTTTAAAATTTTACATTTTTTGAAATTTATATGTACACAATTTCAGTTTTTTTTAAAGAGATGCATTGATCTATCAACATATATAAACTTATTATGTATTTCATTGATCAGGATTCTAAACAACAAAATCAGGATATAGTAAAACAAGTAAGTAATTGTTAATACATAACTTAAAGCTACATCTTATTTATTTATTTTTGTATAAATCAAAATCTGAGGAAGGGGTCCAGTCCATTAGTAGCACGCATCCACCCAAGATCCGCATTTTAAGTATTTATAGTTAAAAAAGAATAAATTCTGATTAGTTGATTAACTTTAAAAAAGATTCGTCATTTATACATGAATTAATAGAATAATACCTGCTCCTTTGTCACACAACTTAGAATTATGATGCAAAAAAAAACAATGTCTCAGCATTTTTAGGCAGAATCCTGCTTTTTTTCTTCTCGTACACATTACCAGCTTCAGAAAATGTTCTTTCACTGTATACACTGCTACCTGGAGCAGATAAGTAGCGTTTGGCCAATTCTGATAATCCCGGAAAAATTGTCTTATTTTCCATCCACCAATTCAGTGGACAATTTTTCCTATTTTTGAGTGGTTTGTTCATGTACAGTTCTAGCTCTTTTTCTTTAGGAAACGAAAGTTCTATTACGTGATTCATTGCTTGTGATTTCCAAAACTCAACCTTGGAATAAATAGTTTCTTTGAGCTTGTGACATTATTAAAAATTCTTCTTAAAATAAATACCAAATGAAAGACAACTAAAAAAGAATGCATGATACTATTTTTTCGAATTCACCAAAAACTGAAGCATTTTGCATTAAGAATATTAAGATATTTATAATATATAACACAACATAAATAGTAGTAGATTGGGTAGTTCTATGGTATAATACATGATCATATCAGTTGTTTCATTATAAAACATCAACTGAACTGCAGACTGAGCTTTTCATGTTCCAAGTAGAGCTTCCTTCTACTAATTTGCAATACAAAAATAGTAATGTCGCCTTTTCTTGTACTAGCTGTACAAAGCAAAACAAAACAAGAAAACTTTTAATTAGTGAAATTAATTTAAGAATGACTCAGTAAGCTGAAAATGTTGTGTAATACTAAGAACATTAAAATAAAAACAACCAAAATAAAAATAAACTTTAATTAATGAAATCAATTTAAGAATGCTACAGTAAGCTGAAAATATTGTGTAACGCTAATTAAGAATATTAAAACATATGGAGAAAAGTATAAAACTCTACGCATTTATTATGCATTTAATCCAAAAACTTCAATATGTGCACCAGCCGAAGCTTCGGTATTCGGCGCTTCGGCCAAATGCCGCTTCGTTCCATCTCTACTGATAATCGAACCTACAGGTAGCATTTTTGTGGAAAGCGGGAAAAGATAATTCTGAATCATCACACAATTGTCACAAACGAAGGACTGAGCTCCAAACGCTCTTATGCGCATGTGTAAACATAAACAAAGAGGCATCACCTCTGTTGCTGCAATTTTCAGCGATTGTTACTGTCAATATATATCTAGTGCGGCCATGGGTAGACATAGGCAATAGATCTCCCAACTGTAAAGAAATGTAATAATTTTATTATCCTTTCATATCAAAACTTGCATTAACAAAAACTATATGGGCCACGTATAAAGAGCAAAAAAACATTACAATAGTGCACACTGTAAAAAATAAATGTTTTTTCAGTGTAATGCAGTTAATTTTATAGTAATAAAGTAAAAATTGCTAGTTTTACATTAATAAACTATCAAATTGATATTTTTACAGAATTAAACTGTAAAATTGCTAATTTTACAGTAATAAACAAAATTTGCTAGTTTCACAGTTTATTACCATGCATTTTAGTTTTAAACTGGAACTTCTGCTGCCAGTATTATACTGGTGCTTTTACGGTATAATGCAGCTAAATTTTACGTCAATAAACTGAAACTTCTAGTTTTACAGTAAAAAACTAAAATTGCAAGTTTTACAGGGTAATACCGTGCATTTTACAATTTCAAATTGGAACCTCGGCTGCCAGTATTTTACTGTAATAACAACAGTTCATTTTTTGAAAGGCACAGTTTTTTTTTTTTTTTAATAACTACAACCTTATTAAAATTCGAACTCCAACGAAAAAGATTGTTTTAGAGATTCCTTTCAGAATTATCAACAGTTTTAACGTTGATTACATGGGAATCACGCTAAATATTGCAAATGTCATTTCCCTGTTCCAGATTTTATATCTCATAATCATCGCCAACTTGCGATGTATCACAAACTGGTAGCCAATTTAGGGCATAATGTCAATCTGCATTGAAATTAAAGTCCATTTGCCACAGAAAACGTCTAAAGATTCCTTTTGGAACATCGGAAAGAAATTCAAAAGAGAAATACACAACTAGACCCCATACAGACTCACATTCAAAATTTCAACCTTCTAATTCAGCTCACAAATTTTATTTCTTTCTCAATTTATTGTCTAAAAACAAATTTCATTCTCTATTTATTTGAAGATTTTAGTATTTAATGGTATAGTTAAACATATTTCCTCTTAATTATTGGAAATGAATATTTTAGATAATTTGTGATGGTATGACCAATTGACCATCGCTGCTTTTTTCCTTTGAAGAACGAATGAAAAAAGGGCCTCATTGCATACTTAGTGAATCTTTACTTTCATAAATTTAGTCACGACACTTATATCTTCAACACATCGCCATTGCTCAATTAATTCCAACCTCGTATGTCATGTTTATTTGCTACGGTTTTATCTGGAGCAGCCGAAGACCAAGTTGTTTATATAAAAACAATATATTTATCCCGAAGCTGTTTTTGCTCAAGACTGTCCATCGGGCTCATTTCTTAAGATTTAGAATTGCATTCATATATTCATTACACTCCAACAGAGAAGGCTGGAAATGCCATTTTTTAACTGAAGCGAAGGAATCTTTTGTATTCCAAACAGAAACCTCGCGCCGGTCGTCATCTTGCATTAGAGGTACAAAGCTCATTCTGTTTCATTCGTGATGAATGTGGATAGGTGAGGCTAGAAAATCACACCAGGGGATTTCGTGGTAAATTGATTCGGAGATTCAATTGCGACCTACCCACACATAAATCACAAAGAATTATACATATTTATATATCACGATGGTTATTGTCATCCATCTTTTGAGTAATAAGATCATAATTACTAAAGAAATTAAGAATTCGATTCTGTATTTCGTGAGTGATTATTTTGCACATGAATTTTTTAGCTCATTGGAGGTATTAAAATTAAACATATTCGTCTACCATGATGGTTATTGCCATCCTTCCTTCAGAAACAAGATTATATTCTGTGTTCCATAATCCATAAGCGACTATTGCACAAATGTATTTTTTAAATGATAGTTAATTACACTTCCAGACAAATGTTTCCTCAAAAGCTTTTTTTTTTTCAAACATAAAATATTTTATTCAATTTCATTCTTCTAGATGTGGTTCATATGGGATGTAGTAACATTTCTGACATTTGAGGAGGTAACGTTCGAAAAATATTTAATGGGAAAAAAATCGAAAAGTGAACTGAAGGTGGGTCCTTCTTTTGCCGGTTAAAGCCCACAGTGTGTAACAATTTTTAAAATTAATTTCCTTAATTTATTAAATGCCCTGAAGTCTAGATTGATGGAAATTAACTTTTTACATCGGATCACTGTGATGAAGGGAACATTACGTTCTAGAAATGTTAACATCCATCCAGCCTAAATATAAATACGCAGTGGCCTACATAAGTTCATGTGACTGCCCCCCCCCCCGTGCTCAAATTAATGCGTGTGCCTTATTTTAGACTTATCACAAAACATTTTAATTATATGAAGCAGGAAAAGTATGGGAAAGATATATTCGTGTATTTATAATAACACTGGTTTACAAAAAAAAATTTTTTTCATTAAATGGAAAAAAAACCTGATCTTAGTGTGAAATAATGAGCTGAATTCAAATGTGAAAAAAATTTTCCCCAACAACCATAGATTTTGTGTAACATTCGATTGAAGTTTGAAAGAAATGCGCTCATTCACACATATATAATTAATTCCGAAATAACTGTCAAAAATTTAGGTATGGTTCCTTTCTTTCTGTATTCGGCATCAAGAATCATTACACAGCAAGAATTTGCTCACTTGGACAGTGGCACAGTGAGGAGCTCTCAAAAGATGAGGTTTTTTTTAGCTTTACATCAATAATGCGTGGAAATTTTGGATTTAAGTATTCAAATGCAGCGCCAGTGTCTCGAAGTCCTTACAAACTTTTTGAAAAATTCTTATTTGATATGAAAGACCAGTAGAATAACAGGTCCAGTCTTTTTTTTTTTTTTTTTTCAGCTCTTCTTGCCATTGCTATTTCGCAGAGAAGGAAACAACACTGTGTAAAACCGAAGAAGTTAATAAAATGTGTTTAAATTTAATTTTAGAACAAAAATAATTGTCCCGTGATATGTTTTGTACTAATTTTTATCTGAAAATACCTATGAATCTTCATATGTTTCTCTTATTTTGACTGAATAAGTAGTACCGAACGCAACGTGTTTCAATCATGAAATAGTATAAATTTAAACTAGTTTCGAAAGAGTTAATACCAAGTCTCATCCGTTTCAAATTAAAATTCGAACTTAGCCATTACAGAGTTAATACTAATAGAGTATACTTAAGCATTTTCCTTAGAGCAAAAAGCTATAGATTTTTTATGTTTGCATTCAAATATAAAAACACGGAAAATAATTCAAGTAAGGCAACCTATATCAGAAAAATTGTGCCGTTAAGACCACCTTGTCACCACTGTAATAACAGCAAACTTGACTATATATCTCCTCATTTATTTGTCTTTATTGTAAGAGTTTAATTGTTAGTTATGAGTTTTTATCATTACGTGATGTGCACTGCAAAAAAGAAACTGTTGGTTTTTCAGTATAATACTATCAGCCGAGGTTCCAATTTAAAACTGTAAAATGCACGGTAATAAACTGTAAAACTAGCAATTTTCAAGCTTATTGCTGTAAAGTTAGCAATTTTAGTTTCATACTGTAAAATTTGCAACTTTACAATTTATTACTGTAAAATTAGAAATTTTTACAGTTTATTACTATAAAATTAACTGTATTATACTGTAAAAACAACATTCATCTAATATCTTTAAACGAACAATTCTTGTATATGTATATACTATATATATATTTCGAATCTCGAAAACGGCTCTAACGATTTTGATAAAATTTTGTATTTAAATAAAGTTTTGGTTTTTGAGTTCATCTACATTAGCGTTTTTTGCGTAAAAACGCGAGTTTTTTCAAAAAAACCCGTTTTTGTGACTTCATTAAAAGTTTGAGAAGCTTTCTTTCGCCATCATTTTCTTTATGATTACTATTATTGTTACTGTTTCATAGCAGCCACGTTTTATTATAACAATGGATTTCATATTTAACCACATCAGCGTAAATTAAAAGTTTTATGGCATTTGGCAAACGAGTTTTGGCGACGTTAGAATTGTTACTGTTTTTGAAATGAAGGGGCAAGTGGATAAAGGTGATATGTGACATTTGAATTTTACCGATTTACTCAAATTCAAATTAGTGTGTGTTCAATTGTGTTAACTCACAAACACAATTGAAGGGGCAAGTGAATAGAGGTGATATGTGACAATTTTTATAAATTTCTAGAAAAAGCTTTCAAAAAAAAAATTCTAACCTTATCACCTTCATCCGTGATAAAAGTAAGTGTTTCCAGAATTGTCACATACCACCTTTATCCACTTGCCCCTTAAAATGTTAAAGAGATCGATCAAAATAAAGTTCCTGTGATTGATTTTACAGTGCGCATCGTTTAAATAAGGTTGTGTTTTTAAAATAAATTAGTTTGTTTTAAATGCGTAATTGCAACCAAGGGCTTAAAAATGCTTTTCAAGTTTATCTAAATAAGTACTTCGGACGAAGAAAAGAAACAGGATTTTACAAACCTCTTTTTTTTAACCGAACGAGGCTCGTTCGCCAGGTAGTTTTTTATAATATAGAAAAACTCGGAAAAAATAAATAATACTTAAAACCCCAGATTACGCAAAAACTGGACAAGGGAAAAATTCTGATTGGGTATTTGAAATCAGAGTTAAAAGTTAACAAATCTGTATGAACCACAATATAATTAGTTTCATTTTAGTTCCTCTAGGAGCAGCCCAGTTGGTCCCAGAGTCTGTTGCTGGTCGTCACATTTGTATTTGTATTTGTATTTTAAGAAAAAAAATCGTAATTACTATGTTTGAGACTCTTCAGCGGTTGCGCAGTTTTCTCACTCGTTTTTCTAAACGTCAATTTTCATTTTTTAACTCTTTTTTGCTTTTTTTCCCCTTTTATGGTATGTATTAATTTTGTTAATTTTGTCACATAAGCTGACTTGGAACTGGAAGAAGGTTTTTAGAAAATAAATTTAGGTCTCAAATCATGGGAGAAGATTTATATGGCCAAGAGATAGGCTTAAAATTGATCACCTTTTTCCGGATTTTTTTTTTTTTCTTTTTCTGAACTGATATTAAATAACTGATCACTTAATATCTATTTTTTAATTTCGTCTCCTTCTCCGCTATTTCGAGCATCGGTTTCAGCTTTTTGAGCTTTCACTCTTTCTATAGTATTTGCAGTTGATGGCATTTGCTGAAATGCGAAGGAGCTTTCAGCAATTGTTTTTAAAGTGTAGACAAATATTATTCATTGAATTTTCTTTTGATATAAAATTTTTCGATTTTTCCTGCGTATGAAAATGTGGATAAAAAATGTAAAAATAGTACTTGAAGTATTGCTCTTAACAAGAAAGGAGACAGTGGAATTTTCCTCATTTTTACTTCCTTTTACGTAGTAAAGGAAGTATTGTGATCGCGAAAAAAAATCACTCAAATTTGAGTCTAAATTTTGATTTTGCTCACCCCCGAATGAATGTTCTCTAGTTTTTTCGACCTGTCAGCACGTGCATATGTACCTACCAACATATAAGCAGCCGAAAAATTCTTTTCAACCACCCCCGAGTTAATTACGACGAGTTTTCTCGTGACGTCTGTATGTACGTGTGTGCGTATGTATGTATGTGGGTCGCATAACTCAAAAACTATATGCCGTAGAAGCTTCTAGCTTGGTATGTAGGCTCTGAGGATGGTCTAGTTGTGCACCTCCCCTTGTGGTTGCATTGAATGTTCCCAAGGGGGTGTTTTACCTCTTTTTTGGGGTAAATCAGTGTTAATTTCAATGCAGACTCAAGTGATATGAATTGGCGCGACCACTTGGCGATATGTCGCCAAGCTTTTGGTCGCCAAGGGTTTGACGCCAACTTGGCGACATATCGCCGAGTTGGCGACAAATTTGGCGAAAAAATTATTTTTTGAATTTTGGTTCAACTTGGCGCTATTGGCGATATTTTGCGAAAAATTCACTGAATGATATTAAAATCCCCAATAATTAGAAAATTAACCATTGTAAAATAATTTTGCATTGTTTCGTGGCAGATGAGGAGAGTAAATATTTGAATTGTTACCTTGCTCACTCCAATCACTTTTTTTAACACTTAAGGCAACTACTAAGAAATTTACACGTAAAAGGAAGTAGTGTGGGGTCCATACCAGATTTTTGAATGAACATAAACTGTAGAGAAAACATAAGCATAAGAGTTAATTATGATTTTATTTATTTTTTTTTTTCATTTAGAACATTTATATAGTTTAGTGGATTTTAAAATTATTCTGGAGGTGAAATCTGCTCCAGAGTGTGCCTAACTGATAACTAATCCAGTGCAAGTATTGTCTTCTGATGTCATTTTTGTAAACAAGGGAAAGAAAGAAGTTTCCGTTTAAAGGACAGGCTTACATAAATTTTAAATTTCCAAGAAGAACTTTTTTTCCGATCAAGTATTGTTGAACTTCAAAGAGGTGAAAAGGGCTCATTGAGACCACAACAATTGATTGACCATTCATTATCTTAGTAAGATATTTGCATAGGGATAAAATAAAGATGCAATTATGCTTTAATGTTGCATTTATTCTGTTCTTTAATTCAAGAAAACGGCATACTGAAATGTGTCCTGAAAGACTAAAATGTTGAATATTCCTGCTTTGGAGAATATTTAGACAATCTTTCCGGGTTTGATAGGAAATTGCAATGAAAATTTTATGAAGTTTCAATACATATTCAATAGTACTATTTATTTCAATACTTACATTCAATATTATTTATTTCTTCTGTAAGGGAGTGACGCCATACATTATTACACCGGGTGACACCCATGCTAATAGCCCCCGTATTGGGCCTAAACTTGTAGACTATTTCAATGAGTAAGTCAAAAATTCAATCCCCTTTTTACATTAAAAATGTGAGTGAGACAATCTTCCAATTTTCCATTATCATCAGTTATAACTGTCAGTCCTTTGAAATAGTGTACAATTGAAGAATGTGCAATATACTGTTACAATCGCACATCTTTCAATCAAGCATATGCAAAAACATGTATATTTAGACTGCAGTACCTTGAGGCTGTACCAAGTGATATTTAATTTTTATTTCACTCTAGTGACACATGTCCATGAATATTGTTTTACACGGGTTACAACCAAAATTTTAATTTGAATTATTTATTTACGTATTTATTTATTGTTGCTTTTACTTTTACTTTTTTCTATTTTCGTATTTACTTATTTATTTATTTTTTATTTTATTTATTTTATTTATTTATTTATTTATTTATTCATTTACAGTTAATTTTTTCATATTTTTTTGACACATTTATTTATTTATTTCTTTTTAATTTATTTTTTTTACACATTTTCTATTATTTTATTTATTTATTTATTTTACTTTTTAGTTTTTAATTTTTGATGAAGTCTCTAAGTACATTAAACAAAAAGGCTTTTCCTCGAAAATATTGGTCCCTGGTATAAATTGTCGAGAGCTCTCAAAGCTAAGGGACCCAGCATCAACCTATTGGTAAATAAGACCCTGGTCAAGAGACCAATCAACGATAGCTAAATTTCCTCGTTGTTCAAAGTAGAAAGAAGAGAAAAATGCGCCCGGTCTAATAATAATGTTTTCGAAGCTTCTATCTATATGTTAACATAAGAAAACACTTGAACATACTTTTAATTACATTGGCCAATAATATTAATTTTTCATCGATGCATTTCCGACCTCACTCCACTCTAATTAATCAATAACGAAAAAACAACAACGGCAAAACAGGCGCATAAGAGGCTGTTATCGATTCGTGAGACAACGCTCATTGAATTAATAATCGAACGATTTCACGGCATTGTTTAAAAGACAATGTGATATAGCCCCGAGTCTGCTAAACCACAAATGAATAATAATAAAAATTCAAAAAAAAAAAGAACTAGATTGTGGAAAATATCGAAGTAGCGATCAGGAGCTGTCAAATCGTGACTCAATCACTTCAGCCTGGGACTTCTGAAGGTAAAAAAAAAATCAAGAAAAATAACTTACTGATTTTAATCTCGTGCTGATTAACGCTAATTGCCTACGTTATAAAGTGCATATAGATTATAATACTTGGATAAATTTAAAATCGTGATTTAAGGTTTTTTCATGTATATACCACAGAGATATGATAATATCACTGCGAAGCCGCTAGCATTGTTATTTAACGAGGTTTTTTGGCTTATTTGGTTTTTGATTCGTTTTTTTGTTTTTAATTGATATATTACTACAGGTAAGGAATTTCCAAATAAATCTCCTGGAGGAAAAATAAGTTAAAAAAAAAAGCCCAAGATCAAAACTTTCAGGCATCTTATATTGCTTGTGTTTCAGAAGAGCCAGTCAACAAAATGCACGCAAGAGAAACTCACCAGTAGGGGAAAGAAGTCGAAAGAATTCGTACTTCGCGAAAGTGACGGGAATTCCTCGGTGCTACTGAAAAACCTCAGTTTTTCAATTGCTTTTGTCGACAAAATAAATGAATACAGTCGACGCTCGTTATAACGACCACACGTTATAAAGACCATTCTAATATAACGACCAGTGAGAAAACCCCCAACTATATCCCAATATACTCTATGTTCTACCTCTTACAGCGACCACTCGTTATAAAAACCGCTTTCTGTAGGACGGAGACGGTCGTTATATCGAGCGTCGACTGTATCTTCTAAGTGAAAGGGAAAAGTACGCTTTTTTTAAGCAGGACAAGAATAAAAAGATTCTGTTTTTCAGCGATTGCGAAAAATATAGTTAGCTAGTGGCATAAAAAAGGGAGGACTACTCCAAAAATGACATTTAAAAAAAAAAGGAGGGGTGTGAGAAAAAGTAAAAAATGCGAATAACTCATTACACAACTTAAAAGTTAGAAAAAAACACTCCTTCACTGCTATAAAAGGAAAAAACATCAAAATAAGACAAAAAAAAATTCCAAAATGGGCTACTGTAAGAAAATACTGAAAAATTATTTATTTATAATTACTAACACGTATTCCAAATGGGTGTAAAGTAGTCTAACTGACTTTAAAACTTAAAATCAGGCCCGCGCCGTTCATATGTGGATGTGCAAGATCATGCAGGGCACGACGTCGTCGCCGAGTTTCGCCGAAGAGCTCTACCATTTAAAAAATATCTCTAAATAGCGAGGCAAATCGCACAAACAGATTGTGATTCTTTATCACTATGTTTAATATCTATTGAGGATAATACAAATTGATAAATGTTTCACTTAGATAAACTAAGCCATTCATCTCAATGCCTATTAGAATAGGAAGAACTGCTTGCCTTGTTGTGTCAAAATATGTTATCCAAAGACACGATCTTTTCCACTGAAAAAAAGATAACTTTATAAAATTCCTGGTGATTATTCATACAATTATTCACAACCAATGGCGTAGTGAGAAATTTTTCATGGGGGGGGCATCTGAAGTTTTTCGAAATTAAAAGTCGAAAAACGCATTTTAGGGCCTTGCATATATGTGTTAAAAATATAATTTTCTTGTTCCATGAAGAGAGGATATCACGACATCACCTATTCTTCCCTTGACTACGTTACTGTTCATAATAACCAGTGAACTTGGTAAATATGATAAATTGTTGAATATTTATTAAACTTACGGGTTTATTACGACAAACCACTAGCTTCATCAGTGATGAATGTAATAAAACTTAGACTGTTCTTTTCGGAGTAACATAATAACCCGTTACTTATAAAAAATATTAAATTCAAACTTAGATTTCAATAATTCAAGTAGCTTGAATATTTTATAAACAATTTACGCCCGAGTCTTATTTATAAAATCCCCTTCTGATACTCGGGAGTGCAATAAATTTGTATACTATGTCGTAAAAAGTACTTAAAAACTCAAAATGGTTTGAGCAGTTAAAAAAAAAAACAAGCTTGTGCTCCTCACTGCAATTTCAATCAAACAACACATAACTTTGAATTAAATAATGCTTAGTATTTCCATGTATAGCATTTATGTCTTGTCAAATGAAAGACAATAATGAAGAAAAAATTTATCATTTCAACAAATTCAAAACAATTACATGAAAGTAAATAAATAATTATTAAGTAAATAAATAAGTAAATGGGAAAAATATATTCAAAAGAGAAAAGAAAAAGTGTTTAATTACAAGTTTAATTAATCGGCCACATAAGGCTGGTATGACATTCAGAATTACGGTATACGCCCAAAATGTCGCGGCCGAAATGTCGCCTGTCCAAAATGTCGCCGGTCAAAAATGTCGCGGACCAAAATGTCGCCAGTCCAAATGTCTTCAGACAAAAATGTAGAAGGTCCGATATTGATACAGTTTGTATCAAAAATTAAAACAAACGCAAAGGCTTTGTATCACCAAATTAGCAAAAGATTGTTAATTGCTGTTGATGAACGTGAGCGTTAACTATAGTATGGACTACTATAGTTACTACTCGAAAAATACTAAAAAAATATATCCTTTCGACTTGAAACTGTTTCGAGCGTTTTCCAAGAAACAAATCGTTTTCAAATAAGCGTACGTTATTTATTTACAATAGCTTATTTCACCGTGACTCGCTATCTACCAACTTAAAAACGAATAGATTAGCAGCCCAAGCCAAGTTTAATTGATATCGAAAAAAAATTTAAGTGTTAAAAAAGAAGAAGTTGAAGAACAATGAAATGAATAAGACAGATATAATGTTTGAAACTTGGTTTTTGTTAAAATTTCTTACATGATGGAAAGCAAGTCTATATTATTTAATAATAGAGGTGTTTTTATTTTCTTCTACATATAATGTGTAAAAGAAAGTATTGGATCAGTGAAAAATTGTCAATTTGGAAGAATTTACACGTTCTGACGTGTGCTGAATTCAATTTTACCGTTTATTTTTTTAAAGGAAAATGTGTAAGTGTGTATCTGCGTGACCCATTTTTTGGGGGCGACTCTACCTCAAAACTTACTGCATGAATTAGAATGAAATTTGGGTCATTACTTGTACCAATATGTGATTCACTGCTGATTGTTTTTTTGCGCTAGTTCTTCCAAGGGAGTTTTTACATACAAGAATGTAATGGAACGTTTTCAGCATAGCGTGATTACTATGTCTGAAGAAGGTTCAGACGAAATCAAATAAAAAATTGGCCCATAGGAAGCTATCAGAAGATACGCGACAGCATCGAGGAAGCAGAGCAATGGAACTTTTTATTTTTCATTATTTGTGAGTGATGTATATCAAGAAGTAATGCAAGTATTCAGACAAAATTTTGTTTGTAGAATGGTCTTAAAGGGCGAGATGCTTATTAAATCCTGGCGTTAATCAGCTCAGACATGGCACTATACCTTCGTTACAGTAAGTATTTAAATGTGGAGTTGAATTGGATACCATTTTTCCTCTTGACATTTCACCTCCCCTTCCACCACCCAGTTGTTGCAAAAAAAGCAATAATTCCATGAACGAGCGTGCCCTGATGTGTTTCCTAATCTGTTCTCAAATGCGTCCCTAATTTGATTTCAAATATCCCCAACCTACTCTTAAAGAAAATGTTCTAGAAGAAAATTGCCGGCTGCGCGGTGATTAAACGGTATTCCGTTTTTGCAAAAGGAAACAAAAAGCCTGTACAGCAAATTTATTTGTTTTAATTTCTTTATGTGAAAAAAAAGAAAGAATCCGAAATATAGTTTTAAAAAACTAAAAAATACGCTTTTAGAGTAAATCAAATTCAAATGAAGATTTTCAAAACTGTTGAATATCCGCTAAGTTTACATGCACTCATAATATGCATTTTGTGGACGATCGATGCCCAACTCATAATTAATAGCAAATGCACTTATTATACATCGATATGAATATAGTTTAGCCTTCAGTATTAATAATTGTATTAAATATATTACTTTTACGTTTGTAAAGAACGTCAAATTTATCTTTTATTCAGAGTTACATACATACCAACAAATAAACAAACAAACCCACATGTGAAACTAATAAAAGCGTATTAAAAAGGAAAAAAATAGAGTCACTGGGCCCTAAGTACAGCCCTGAAAAAACTATGGCGGTACTGAAATAATGGCGACATTTCGGACCGGGGACATTTTTGACCAGCGACATTTTGGGCAGGAGACATTTTTGACCGGCGACATTTTGGCCCGGTGACATTTTGGACCAGCGACATTTATGACCGGCGACATTTTGGCCCGGCGACTTTTTGGACACGCGACATTTTGGACCGCAACATTTTGGGCAGGCGACAATTTGGTTCGCGGCGTTTTGGCCCGCGACATTTTGGCTCGGCGACATTTCGGACCGGCGACATTTTGGCCTGCGACATTTTGGCCTGCGACATTTTGGCCTGCGACATTTTGGCCTGCGACATCTTGGCTCGGCGACATTTTGGCCGCAACATTTTGGCCCGCGACATATCGGCCGCGACATTTTGACCCCAAACCTGGAATTACAAAGTTTGACAGATTTTTTACAGTTGTCTTGTACCTGTCCCTTGTAAACAAATAACGTGATGTATCCGACCGCCAAAACGAGATAACATAGAGAGTTATAGATGAAATAGAAAGAGATTTCTAACATATTCTCAAGGTGGTATTACAAAATCTAAATCATCGTGAATGTTTTTACACACTGTGAACTGCAGTTTTGGTACTAAATGTATGGATTTTTATTAAATTTCCCAGTACGAATCGGGTATTATATAAATAAACCGGTAAATTTGATAAATATTCAATAATTTATCACATTTAACAAGTTTAGAAATGATTGTGATTAATGACCGGTGGTTGTGCAAAATCACGGGATAAATCACATACACCCTTCATTTTTCTTCCAAATATGGGGGAGGAAATGCTACTTCTGCATGTATGTTACAACACATAAGCTTAAGAATATGAGGCTCAATAAATTGTTATTCCTCATTTTTAACCGACTTCAACAAAGGAGTAGGTTATTCAATTCGTCGGAGATTTTTTTTTTTTTTTTTTTTTTTTTTTTTTTTTTTTGTATGTTGTAAGATGACATTATGAAATTCATTTCTACGATCTTTTTGAAATTTTTATGTATTTATACATTTACTCGAAGACGCCTGGACCGATTTCAAAAAGTATTTTTTTGTTTAAAATGGTTTTCCTTTCAGTTGGTTCCATGTTCTCATGGTCCGTGTTTGAGAACGAGATCCTGCAGAAATTTATTTAAAGTATTGCGCACAACAGACGAATCCAGTAACAGTGGCAAGTAAAACAAGAACAATTAAAACAATTTATACATTCAAAATATTGAAAAATATAGACTTACAATAATTAAAAGACTTAAAAATGTCTAAAAATATCTGAAACAAGATAAGGAATTAAAATTTCTTAAAATTTTAAAAGACAACAAATGAATTAAAACAAATTACACATTTAAAATATTAAAACAAATAGACTTAAAATTATTAAAAGACATATTAAAAATATCCAAAACGCGACAATGAGAGTTAAAAAGTTTGTAAAATTTAAAAAGACAAAAATTATCAACATAATTAAACTTTGTAAAAATATTTTTAAAACACAGATGACTCCTAAGAGTTCTATTTGGAACAGCAAAATGGATGGAATTAATAATATCTGAGCAGTCAATAAGATTGTTAAGGGCTTTATAAAAAAAAAGAAGACACAAAAGTTCACGACGTGACTTAAGGTTTGGAACATGATAAATATTGCATAAATTAGAGTATGAATACGTCAAAAAATCATGGTTATGGGTTCTGTAACACAGATAAAAAATAAATTTGGATTGAATTTGCTCAATAATTTTAATTTTGTTATTGTAATAAGGATCCCAAATAAGACTACAATACTCCAGTTTGGAGCGCACAAGGCAAAAATAAAGCGCTTTAATTGCTTGCTCATTAGAAAAATCTTTAGTCTTACGTTGAAGAAAACCAAGAACCCTATAAGCATTAGAAACGATGTTGTTAATATGTATTGTAAAATCAAGCTTAGTACTAAAAGTGACCCCCAGATCCTTAATAAAGTCAAGACGCGATAAACACTGTTTATTAATTTTATACGAATGAATGAATGGCTCAGATCTACGACTGCAACTCATAACATTGCATTTACTAATGTTCAAAAAAAGCCTATTTTGAATGCACCACTGGTGCAAATTATCCAAATCGATTTGTAAAAGAGTAACATCTGCGGTAGTACGAACGTCTCTGAAAAGTTTCAAATCATCGGCAAAAATAAGGTAATCACAATGTTGAAAAGTATCACAAATATCGTTAATGAATAAAATAAAAAGCAAAGGTCCTAAATTAGAGCCTTGCGGCACGCCAGAAGTATTAGTAAAATCATCAGAAATAGCACCATTAATATAAACACATAACATACGACAACTTAAATATGAAAAAAACCAGTCAGTAAGATTAATGTGAAAGAAAATGTAGTTCAATTTCCGCAAAAGAATACCGAAGTCAACCACATCAAACGCTTTTGCAAAATCAGTATAAACAACATCAAGTTGACCACTACTTTCAAATGACGAAATTATTTTATTATTTAAACAAAACAAATTGGTACTCGTAGAACGTCTGGGGAAAAAACCATGCTGAGCAGGTGAGATTAAATTTTTAACTTGATAAAAGATCTTTTTATATATAATTGTTTCAAAAACTTTAGAAAAAGGGCTCAAAATAGCAATAGGGCGATAATTTCTGCAATCATTTTTATTCCCTGCCTTAAAAACAGGAATAATTTTTGTATGCTTCCAAGCATCAGGGAAATTGTTTGTCTTTAAAGAAAGGTTAAACAAAATAAGAAGAGGATAGATTAGCCCATCAGCACAACCTTTAACAATAAAAGAAGGCACATTATCAACCCCAACGGTTGAAGAGGACTTTAAAGCACCAATGGCAAATATCACATCATCATAAGTAATTTTATCAATCTTAATTAGGTCACAGACATTATTGTCATAAATACTCAAATTCCTGTCATAACTAGAACTAGTTAGATAAACAGAACTAAAATAGTTAGCGAATGCCCCAGCAATATCTCGATCATTATCAAAGCACATATTGTTGTAAAACATTTTGTTAGGCGGGGAGTAGTTTTTATGAAAATAGGACCAAAACTTCTTAGGATCAGAAATAAGATAATTTTCTGTTATACGCAAATATTTACTGTAATCATCCTTAATACTGCTCTTAAGAATAGATCTGAGAGTTCTGAATTCACTAAGCACATTGGGATCGTCGCTTCTTAAAGCCAAATTGCGAGCTTTTTTCTTATGCTTTATCAACCTCTTGGTTTCAGTAGAGTACCAGAAAGGAAATTTCCTGTTATTAATTTTCATGGGAATGGTTTCACTAAAAACATTGAATAAAATATTATAAAACCCAGAGACTGCCAAATTAACATCATTAAAAGTATTTAAAAAGTTCCAGTCAATTTCAGAAAACATACAAAACATTTGTAAAAAATCAGCTCTCTTAAAGTCATAACTAGTATTTTTAGCACAACATTTTCTATAACGCTCAAGCATAAATTTAACATCAATTACAAGAGCCGGATGATGCAGATCCTCTGAGACAAGAGGAATATCACAACGATCAACAGAAATATCACAATACTGAATATTAGATAAAATTAAGTCTAAGTATTTGTTATTATAATTGAGAACATTATTGAATTGTTTAAGGCAAGGCTTCACTAGATAGCGTTTTATACAGGCTGCTTCATTACTCAAAACATCAATGGTAAAGATTTGCCAGCTAGAGAGCGCTGAATGAGGACCACCCAAATGTTTGTTTACATTTATTAGCATGTTGTTTCTGCTGTAGAAAGTGATGTTTATCCTATCCTTAAGGGTTAAAAAATATTAATATAGTTAACTGAAGTGGAGTACAGAGTGAATTGATGCCGAAGGCCTTATTAGTACTGCTTTTTAGGGGAAATAAATTCACTTTTCAGGTAAAGTTGGTCGCAACTCATGATTCAGTCATACGACATTCATTCATTGTTTACTTTCTTCGAATTAGCAACATATAGCAATGGCGTTCAATTTTGACATCTCTGCATTAATAAAATATACGCTTATATTCGCAGCCGATAAATAAAAATGTAGCAATGAAATAATATTGTTCTATTTACTATTTTGTTTCATTATTGTTGCTCACACGATCTTAATTGCTACGCAAAAGCTCAGATGTTCATTTTGATAGCGTTGACCCATCAGAGCGATAAATGGCGAATCTATTCGTCGAGACATTTCATTTTGATGCCCCAGAATGAATACCCTGCAATGAAGCGATTGGTGTTCAACGGAAAGACGATTGACAACAAAACATATTAATTTCTTTAGTAACAACGAAATGAGCATATATAATCGCTTGGTACTAAAGAGCAAGTACGAAAAAAATAAACAAAACTACAATTTAACGACGACCAACTGTAAAATTTTGTTTTCATTTACACAAAAGAAAAAGGTAATGTTCTTTTTATGTTAAATTTCACACATTGATAATATTTCGATAATTGGGAATCTGGTGTGGTTGCCAAATTTTTGGCGATAATTACTTTATTTTGTTGCTCTTTAGTTTATGTTTGCGAAGGAAGTATTTCCCTCGCTCATAAATTGGCCACAAAGATTTAACGCCAATAGGGAAAGATAACCAGACTTCCAATCACCGAAATCTTCCCTTTTTTGTTTCTAATTTCACACATACGTTTAATACTTGAAAGTAAAATAATGGGCCAACTGAAAAAAAAAGCTGCGAAATAATGTGAGAATTCTTAAAAAAAAACTCGCCAAATCAACTTTAAAAGCTCCATTAGCATGTAACATAATAAGTTTAATAAATATATCGAGCCATTATTATCATTGAAATTTAAATTAAAATGCAAAATAAGAGAAAAGAAGCAACCATGAAGACGATGCAGACTTAAAATTTTAATCTTCGCTTAGGTGGTAAGAAAATACATCGCCAAGTTAAAAAACGTACCTATAACGGAAACGTTCATACTACCAAAGATCTCGGTTATTGAAATATTCTCAAAAGCTTTACGGAGAACAAATTCTTGATGTTCTTTTCAAGATATTAGTGCCATAGTCATTCCAAAATGTCCATTAAAATGTAAAAAAATCGCCAAATAAATTAATTTGACAATCTAAACTCATCAAAAGTTTTGATGGAACTATCGTTCCAAAATCGCCATTTATTGCTCTGCGGTGCCAGTGTCGTTTCATAGTTTAATTATAATTAGAATCAATTAAAATGAAAAATAATTCACTAACTAATTAAAACAAGCCGTTAAAATGCAGAATAAACCAGCAAATCGAACAAGCTATTAAATGACGTTAAAATATAATAAAATAGAATTGAATGCCAAATTGTAAAATTGTCGCCAACAAATTAAATTTTAATTTTGTCTTTTATTATCTGATTTGTATATAATGTTAGTTACCACAAAATTCGATAGATGTCGCTAGGCGACATGTATCCGTTTTTATCCCAAAGATTTTGATCAAATGAAGCAGCCTGTATAAAACGCTATCTAGTGAAGCCTTGGTTTAAGGTCATACAGATTCATAAAATTAAATAAATTTCTTCCACAAGAATCCATGATATGAACATTGTCAACATCACCGATATTAGGCAGGTTAAAATCACCACAGATAAAAATGTTATCGTAAGAAATAAAACGTTCAAAACAGTCAAAAAACTTGAGATATTTATCACTGTTGAAACCAGGTGAACAGTAAATAACACACAACAACAATTTACGGGAAAACCTTAGATTAACTGAAATCCACAAAGACTCAAGGTCCAAGTCCGGCATATCAATACGAACAGCAGAAAAACAGTTCTTGACAGCAATAACTACACCACCTCCACGCCTACAGTCATTGGCAACAAAATCACGATCGCTCCTAAAAACAGTATATCTATTATCAAAGAAATCATCTGTGTCAATATCATTGCAAAGCCAAGTCTCAGTGAGGCAAATTATATCAAAATTATCTGATGAAACCGAGCTATAAAAATCAGGTATTTTCGTTCTCAGGCCGCGGACGTTTTGGTAGTAAATATGAAGTCATTTCTCAATATCGTTATTAGGAGTCAGAATCCCACAACTAGCAATCTCGTCCTGTATAACACGATCGCTTCGTAAACGACCAAAGAATTCGAAGAAAATAGAAATCTTGATCACACAGTGATCGTAATTATGACAATTTTGAATGTAAGACTTCTCTGGATTCCACCATGAAATTCATTTCTGTGGCCTTTTTATCTTCATCTAATGCTGATAACAGATAACGGTAACAGATAGTTTTTTTTTCTTACATAATTTTCACGTAGCATTTACTTAAGAAAATTAGGTGAAGTTTCGTAATGGAAGCATTACCTTTTTTCAAAAATCCATTTACACTAAAAAGAATAAAACAAAAATATTTTTGAAAAAAAAAATTGAACTGACTTCAGAACTTCAGTCGGCAAGTGCTCTGAAAGGTAAAAAATAATTTTATTCTTTGAACACCATCGATACTACATTTAAACATAAGTTTTGAAGTCGGTGCAAAAACAATAGGTAAAATGATGTTTAACTACATTTTGCCAACATTTTTCAGAGAAACCATTGAAAATTAACCATTATTTTTGTACCATTGCTTAAATATGTGGTTGTCAATGTAGTGTATACGAATGCGATTAAAGAGCCTAAATTCATTGAAATTTATATTTATAGTTGAATTATAGTTTCGAATGATTCTATTAAGTGTTTTTGCGCCGACATCAAAACTCATGTTTAAATGTAATATCGATGGTTTTCGAAGAATAAAATTATTTTTTCTGGGGGGGGGGGAGTTCGCGGCGAGCGCGAGGTGAGCGAGTGGCAGGGATGAGTGGACGTGGGGGTTGTCTTTTCTTATTTACTTATCAAATATTTTTTTATGTATCTTCGTGTGAAATGTGATGTGTACGTGATAATATAGCAAGAAAACATAGAAATACATATAGATTGGAGAAATAATTGTAGCAGATTGGGAGATGGATTGTGGAATAAAAAGTATTTCATTTTTATTATTTTACATTAATATTTATATTACAGAGAGAAAGAAAGAGGATAACGAGGGGGAGACGAGTGACAGATGAGTACAGAGCGGGGATAAATGGGTAGACTAAGAGAGTTATAAATAGAGGCGAAATCTTGTAGTACTGGTGATGGGGTCTGTACAGAGAAGTAGTGTGTGTTTGGAATATGTGAGTGGTTAATGTTATATTGAGGTAGGATATAAAGGTGATGTCAGTTAATAACAGTTATGGAGAGGACATCTCATTGGGTGAGAGAGCTACATAAAGTATTAGTGATTTTGATGGTGTGTGGGTTTGATTGTGATGTTTGGGGGGGAATTGGGGGGGGGGGGGGGGGGGGGGGGGGGGGGGTATAGTGTGATTGTTGTGTATATTGTGGGGAGGGGGGGTATGGGGGTAATTGTTTGTAGCGGTGTAGGAGGTGTTTATTTGAATGTTGAGTTTGTAAAGGTGGGGGTGGGGTTGGGGGGGTGTGGGTGGTTGGGGTTTTGATGGGGGTGTGGGTGGGGTGGTGGTTGAGGGGATGGTGGGGTGATTTGTTGTGGGGGTTGGGTTGTTGGTGAGGGGTGGTGGAGTTGTAGGGGTGTGTGTGTGGTTGGGTGGTGGGGTGGGTTGTTGGTGGGGGTGGGTGGGGTTTTTGGTGGTGAGTGGGTGGGGGTTTGGTGGTGGGTGGGTGTGTAGGTTTGTTGGGGTAGGTGTGGGGGGGTGTTGGTGGGTGGGGTGGGAGGGTGTATGGGTTGTGGGTTGGGGGTGGGTGGGGTGGGGGGGTTGTTGTGGGGGGGGTTTGGGGGTAGGTGGTGGTGGTGTGGGTGGTGGGGTGGGTTGTTGGGGTGGTGGTGGTGTGGTTGTGGGGGGTGGGGTGTGTTGGGTGGGAGTGGGGGGGGTTGGGTGTGGTTGTTGGGGGTGGTGGGGGTGGTGGGGTGGGTGGGGGGGTGGGGTGGGTGGGGTGTGGGGGGTGGGTGGGGTGGGGTGGGGGGGGGGTGGTGGGTGGGGGTGGGGTGGGGGGGGGTGGGGTGGGGTGGGGGGTGGGGTGGGGGGGGGGGTGGGGTGGTGGGGTGGGGGGGTGGGGGGTGGGGGTGGGGGTGGGGTGTGGGGGGGGGGTGGGTGGGGGTGGGGGGGGGGGTGGGGGGTGGTGGGGGGGTGGGGTGGGGGGGTGGGGGTGGGGGTGGGGGGGGGGGGGGGGTGGGGGGGGGTGGGGGGGGGTGGGTGGGGGGTGGGGTGGGGGTGGGGGGGGTGGGTGGGGTGGGGGGTGGGGGGGGGGTGGGGGGTGGGGGGGGTGGTGGTGGGGGGGTGGGGGTGGGGGGGTGGGGGGGGGGGTGGGGGGTGGGTGGGGGGTGGGTGGGGGGGGGTGGGGGGTGGGTGGGGTGGGGGGTGGTGGGGGGGTGGGGGTGGGGGGGGGGGGTGGGGTGGGTGGGGGGGGGTGTGGGGGGTGGGGGGGGTGGGTGGGGGGGTGGTGGGGTGGGGGGGTGGGGGGGGGGGGTGGGGGGGTGGGGGGGGTGGGGGGTGGTGGGTGGGGGTGGGTGGGGTGGGGGGTGGGGGTGGGTGGGGGTGGGTGGGGGGGTGGGGGGGGTGTGGTGGGTGGGGGGTGGGGGGGTGGGGGTGGGGGGGGGGGGTGGGGGGGTGGGTGGGTGGGGGTGGGGTGGGGGGTGGGGGGGTGGGGGGGGGGTGGGGTGTGGGGGGGGGGGGGGGTGGGGGGTGGGGGGGGGGTGGGGGGGGGGGGGGGGTGGGGTGGGGGGGTGGGGTGGGGGGGGTGGGGGGGTGGGGGTGGGGTGGGGGGGGTGGGGGTGGGGGGGGGTGGGGGGGTGGGGGGGGGGTGGGGTGGGGGGGGGGTGGGTGGGGGGGTGGGGGGGGTGGGGGGGTGGTGGGGGGGGGTGGGGGGGGGGGTGGGGGTGGGGGGGGTGGGGGGGGTGGGGTGGGGGGGGGGGTGGGGGGTGGGGGTGGGGGGGTGGGGGTGGTGGGTGGGGGGGGTGGGGGGGTGGGGGTGGGTGGGTGGGGGGGGGGTGGGGGTGGTGGGGGGGGGGGTGGGGGGGTGGGGGGGGGGGTGGGGTGGGGGGTGGGGGTGGGGGGGGGGTGGGGGTGGTGGGGTGGGGGTGGGGTGGGGGGGGGGTGGGGTGGTGGGGTGGGGGGGTGGGTGTGGGGGGTGTGGGGGGGGGTGGGGGTGGGGGGGGTGGGGGTGGGGGGGGGGGGGGGTGGGTGGGGGGTGGGGGGGGGTGGGGGGGGGGGGTGGGGGTGGGGGGGGTGGGGGGTGGGGGGGTGGGGGTGGGGGGGGGGGTGGTGGGGGGTGGGGGGGGGGTGGGGGTGGGGGGGGGGGGGGTGGGGGGGGTGGGGGGTGGGGGGGTGGGGGAGGGGGGGGTGGGGGGTGGGGGGTGGGTGGGGGGGGGGGGTGGGGTGGGGGGGGTGGGGGGTGGGGTGGGGGGGTGGGGGGTGGGTGGTGGGGGGGGGGGAGGTGGGGTGGGGTGGGGGGGTGGGGGGGGTGGGGGTGGGGGGGGGGGGGGTGAGGTGGGGTGGGGGGGGGTGGGGTGGGGGGGTGGGGGTGGGGGGTGGGGGGTGGGAGGGGGTGGGGGGGATGGGGGGGGGGGGTGGGGAGTGGGGGTGGGGTGGGGGGGGGGTGGGGTGGGTGTGGGGGGGGGTGGGTGGGGGGGGGGTGGGGTGGGGTGGGTGGGGGTGGGGTGGGGGGGGGAGGGGGGGGTGGGTGGGGGGGGTGGGGGGGTGGGGTGGGGGGTGGGGGGTGGGGGGGGGTGGGGGGGGGGGGGTGGGAGGGTGGGGTGGGGGGGGGTGGGGGGGGGGTGGGGGGTGGGGGGGGTGGAGGGGTGGTGGGGGGGGAGGGGGTGGGTGGGGGGGTAGGGGGGGGGGGTGGGGGGGTGGGGGGGTGGGGGAGTGGGGGGGGTGGGTGGGGGTGGGAGGGGTGGGGGGGTGGGGAGGGTGGTGTGGGGGGGGTGGGGAGGGGGGGGGGTGGGGGGGTGGGGGGGGTGGGGGTGGGGGGTGTGAGGTGGGGTGGGGGGGGGGGGGGGGTGTGGGGGGTGGGGTGGGAGGGGGGGGGGTGGGGGGGGGTGGGGGGTGGTGGGGGGGCGGGAGGGGGTGGCGGGGGGGGGGTGGAGGGGGGGGGGGGGTGGGGCGTGGGGTGTGGGGGGGGGGGGGGGTGGGGTGGGGGGCGGGGGGTGGGGGTGGGAGGGGGTGGGGGTGGGGGGGGGGAGGGGTGGTGGGGGGGGTGGGGGGGGTGTGGGTGGGGGGGGGGGGTGGGGGGAGGGGGGGTGGGGTGGGGGGGGGGGGTGGGGGGGGGTGGGTGGGGTGGGAGGGGAGGGGGGGGGGGGAGGGGGGTGGGGGGGTGGGGGTGGGAGGGGGGGGGGGGAGGGGGAGGTGGTGGGGGGGGGTGGGGGGGGGGGAGGGGGGGTGGAGGGGGTGGGGTGTGGGGGGGGGGGGGGTGGTGGGGGGAGGGGGTGGGGGAGGGGGTGGGGGGGGGGGGTGAGGTGGAGGGGGTGGGGGAGGTGGAGGGGGGGAGGGGGTGGGGTGGGGGGGGGGGGGGGTGGGTGGGGTGGGGGGGGTGGGTGGGGTGGGGCGGGGGGGGGGGGGTGTGGGGGGGGTGGGGCGTGGGGGGTGGGGTGGGGTGGGGGTGATGGGGGGTGGGTGGGCGGGGGGGGTGGAGGGGGGGGGGCGGGGCGGGGTGGGGGGGGAGGGGGTGGGGGGGTGAGGAGGCGGGGTGGGGCGGGGGGGTGGGGGGGTGGGGGGGGGGGTGGGGGGGGGGGGGTGGGGGGGAGTGGGGGAGGGGGTGGGGGTGGTGGGGGGTGGGGTGGGGGGGGGTGGGGGTGGAGGGGGGTGGGAGGGTGGGGGGGGGGTGGGGGGTGGGGCGGTGGGGGGGGGTGGGGGGGGGGGAGGGGGGGGCTGGGGGTGGGGGGGGGGGCGGGGGTGGGGGGGGTGAGGGGCGGGGTGGGGGGGGGGGGTGGGGGGGGGTGGAGGGGGGGGGTGGGTGGGGGGGGGGTGGGGAGGGGGTGGGGTTGGGGGGGCGGGGGAGGGGTGGGGGGGGGGAGGGGGAGGTGGGGTGGAGGCGGGGGGGGGTGGGGGGGGTGGTGGGGGGTGGGGGAGGTGGTGGGGGGTGGGGGTGGGGGGAGGGTGGTGGGGTGGGGGGGGGTGGGGGGGGGGGGGGGGTGGGGGTGGTGAGGAGGGGTGGGGGGGGGGTGGTGGGGGGGGGGGGGGGGGGATGGGGGTGGGGAGGGGGGGGGGAGGGGGGTGGGCGGGGGGGGTGGGGTGGAGGGGGGGTGGGGGTGGGGGTGGGGGGGGGGGGGGGGGTGGGGGGTGGGGAGGGTGGGTGGGAGGGGGGGGGGGGGTGGGGGGGGGGGGGGGGTGGGGAGTGGGGGGTGGGTGGGGGGGTGGGGGTGGGGGGAGGTGGTGGGGGGGAGTGGGGGTGGGGGGGGGAGGGGGGGGGGGGGAGGGGGGGGGGGGGGTGGGGGGGGTGGGGTGGGGGGAGGGGGTGGGGGGGGGTGTGTGGGGGGGGGTGGGGGGGGTGTGGTGGGCGAGGGGGGGGGTGGAGGGGGTGGGGGGGGGGAGGGGGGTGGGGGTGTGGGGGGGGGGGGGGGGTGGGGGGGGGGGGGGGGTGGGGGGGGGGTGGGGGGGGTGGGGGGGGGGTGGGGGGGTGTGAGGGGAGGGGGGGTGGGGGGGTGGGGGGCGGGGGGGGGGGGGGGGGGGCGGGGGAGTGGGGGGGGGGGGGGGGTGTGCGAGGGGGGGTGGGGGGGGAGGCGGTGGTGGGGGCGGTTGTCCGTGAGGGGGGTGGAGGGGGTGGTGGGGGGGGATGGTGGGGGGGGGGGGTGGGGGGGGGGAGGGTGAGTGGGGGGGGGGGCGGGGGGGATTCGGGGGTGAGGGGGTGAGGCGGGGGTGGGGAGGGTGAGGGGTGGGGATGGTGGGGGGGGGTGTGGGGCTGGTGGGGGGGGGGGGGGTGGGGGCGAGGGTGGGAGGGGGCGGGGGTTGGGGCAAGGCGGGGTGGGGGGGGGGCTTGGGGGTGGGGAGGGAAGGGCGGGGAGAGGGGTGCGGGGCGGGAGTGGGGTGGGGGTGGTGTGGGGGGGGGTCGGGGGTGGGTGCGGTAGGTGGGGTGGGGCTGGAGTGGGGGGGTGGAGGGGCGGGGCGGGGGGGATCGGAGGTAGGGGGGTGGGGTGGGGGGGTGGGGGGTGGGTGGATGTGCGCGGGGGGGGGAGGGCGGGGGGAGTGCCGGGGTGGCGGGTGGAGGAGGGTAGTGGGGGAGGTGGGCGGGGGGCGGGGTGGCGGGGAGGGGAGGCGGGCTGGGGGCGCGGAGGG
>JAXGGA010013223.1:0-35957 GCA_038373865.1 Uloborus plumipes | reverse complement strand
CTTTATGACATAGTTATGAATTATTCTGATTTCTCTGATTTAACTAAAAGTAGTGTCAGGAAATATTTTGCATGTTCCAACAAGTTAAAAAAAAAAAAAAAAGAAGAAGAAACTGCATTTTTTTCTGGCTCTCTGAGAAATTTTAGTGGTATGCATTTTGGGATATGGGACACAAATCCAATCATTATTTTGAAATTATGAAGCAAAGTCAAGTCTTTTCTGCAGATTCCGCTCTGAATAGGATAAAACTATAAGATGGAAAATTCCGCAAATAGGAAATTAAATGAACTCTTTTAAGACCAGTATACTTAAGGTTTCATCCGTTTGATAAGTTCTGCAAAAAGCAATTTCATCCAATTACTTTTAAACTACATTGCTGGCCACCGTAAATGCAACAACCTTGAAGGAAGCGTGCAAACTGTATGAAATTTGCAACATGCATTTGCGGAGGTGGAATATGCAAATAATTAGAATTTAAGCGCCGACGCACATCATGCGCACAGGTGGCGACTTCTTTAAAGGTGATTAAAGCTTGGAGATTTGAGCAATTTTAAGTTCGCCAATTGTGTTTTTTTCAAAAAAAAAAAAAAAACGTTTCGCTCTCCGGATGTTTCGCCGACAGAAAACATGTAATTCATGGTTTCTCAACGATTTACCTAGATTATATTCCCAGCTGCTACAACATATCAACTTTGGCAACATGTGAACAAGAACACATTCAAAGTCTCTTTAATCAATTTCGAGGCAAGTGGCAGCGGTAATCTGCAACAATGGCTAAACAGCTGCGTTATGCACCGCCACACTGGTCCTGCACCGGGTATTATGGTAATGGGTGGTATTGGATATCCCTCTCGCACTCCTCTAGCCCGCGAGCACTCGCACGGGGCCTCTCAGGCCCGGCCATTATTTAAATTCGCTGCCAAAAATCACCCCTTCACCGGAAATGGACGAGGTTCACAGTAGCTGCGTTCAGGGTCACCTTCTTACTGACCACATGTTTTTCAGGAATGTACAGACCCTCTTTCCCCCAAAAAATATCGGTTCGGGCCTCAGAGGCCCGGCGCGAGTGCTCGCGTTTCTCATTCTGCATCGAGAACGCGAAGAAAGAGGTTGCAAAATGTTTCGCAATTTGAGTTATAAAGATAAAATGAAGAGGTTGCAGCCTTTGCGATTAAAATTCAGTGTTCAAAACACAATTTTTTCTGCTTTAAAACTCAATTTCTTGAAAATAACCGCTCCTGGCCTGTAAGGCCCGGCGCGAGTGCTCGCGTGACGCAAAGTAGCGATTTAAGCTATAAAGATGAAATGAAGAGGTTGCAGACTTTGTGATTAAAATTTAGTGTTAAAAACACAATTTTTCTGTTTTACAAACTCAATTTCCTGAAAAAAACCGCTCCGGGCCTGTGAGGCCCGGCGCGAGTGCTCGTGTGACGCAAAGTAGCGCGAGTGATCGCGGGCTAGCACACATTGCCGGTACTTTAAACAGCCAAAGCAATCTCCGAGGTGTTGGAGCCAATTGTCCTTCCTTACCTTCAGGACTTACCCACAGCCGTATTTCAACAGGATAATGCACGACCACACGTGGCACGCATTGTCCAAAGGGTTCTTCATCAATCGCCAGATTGAGTTGCTTCCCTTTCCGGCTCGCTCTCCGGATGTTTCGCCGACAGAAAACATGTAATTCATGGTTGCTCAACGATTGACCTAGATTATATCCCCAGCTGCTACAACATATCAACTTTGGCAACATGTGAAAGCAGCTTGGTCTGCTGTACCCCAAGCACACATTCAAAGTCTCTTTAATCAATTTCGAGGCAAGTGGCAGCGGTAACTGCAACAATGGCGGCTACTATGGCTACTGATTTTGGCAGGAACGACGCTTCACAGAAGTCTATATATTTAATCATTTGATAATTGGTCAACATGTTACACACAATAAATTTTGTTGTGATATCTCTCGTCTTTCTTGGTGCTGCATTTTGGGTGGCCAGCAGTGTATATAAAAAATAAATAAATACAAGCTTGTATTTCTCGCGCCTTAGCAAAATTATGTCTTATCTTCTGTTTCAAGCGGATCTTTGAATGAGACTTTGTGAGAGGCTCGCGCTGTGGAATGAAATAGCTCTAGACGTGCGTCGTGTGGAAAATTAATGTACTGCTCACTAATTGCTGTATCTCCGCAGGCAGAAATGGAGCAAAGCTCCTGAACTGCTCCTCCCTGGCAGCAGTCTTCTGAGCTATGAAACTCTGCGTGTCGGTCTGTCTGTATGCGCCAACGCAGAATGTTTCAAAATTTACTGACGCTTTTTCAATGATTACTGCATTCTGGGAGCCGGCAGATGGTGCAACTGCACCCCCCGACATAAAAAAAAATATATTAATACTTTTAGAACAAAAAATTGTTCGCTAATTGTTTGGCAAAATATTTTTTTCTTAATTGAAGGGGCATGTGGATAAAGGTGATATGTGACAATTTTTGAAACTTACTTTTTACCATGGATGAAGGGGATAACTCCATCAGTATCATGTTCCTTTCGTCACAGAAATGGTTGGTAACTAAGAGTATGACACCGTTTTACCCATTGAGAAAAATCCATTAAAAAAAAAAAAAAAAAAAATTTTTTTGAAAGCTTTTTCTAGACGTTAAAAAAATTGTCACATATCACTTTTATCCACTTGCCCCTTCAATTGTTTTAGAAAAGTTTTTCTTTTTTTAATTCGGGTGCATCTCCTGCATATGATTCTGCCGCCGCCCATAACTGCATTCTTTTACACGCTAGACAAATAAAAAAAAACATTTCTCTTACCGTTGCTATTGACTTGTTGACTGGAGAAGAAAAATCTGCGCCCCAAAACGACGCATTCCACCCAGAAGGGTTCGCATCGCTTATGAGGCCCTCCTCCTCGCACACTTGCTCGTAGATCCCCTCCTTCCTCAGCATGTAGTGGAGGGCCGTCCATCCGAAGATGTTCCCAGTGAACACGAAAGTCTCCAGGAGACCGTACCACAGGAGGAAGTGACGGGTCAGCTGACGCATCGCTGGATGTTTTCAATTCACTTCAGTTCGGATGACACCTGTGGATTTTTGGAAATATTCTTAATACAAATACAAATGCGATGACCAGCAGCAGGCTCTGGGCCCAACTGGGCTGGTCCTAGTCAAATTAAAGACCCCAATGAAGATCAATGGCCCTCTTAAAGCCATCTACTCCATTGCTCCTTACCGCCTCTTCTGGTAAGCTGTTCTGAGTTCCCACTACCCTGCTAAAATAATAATTTTTTCGAATTTCCAGATTAGCCTGAGATTTAAACAGCTTAAAACAATGACCCCTTGTCATTTCCGTGCAAAAATCTAACCCCGTAACATCATTAATTTTAATAAATTTAAACAACTGAATCATGTCCCCTAGGGTGGAGCGAAAAAAATGAATTTTTGATTTTCGTAAACGGGTACCTTTTATTTACTGTGAATGAGGATAAGAAACAATTCTGTAAAATATTTCACTTTTGCGACTTCATCTTTAGTCTGCGCATTTGGCCTAAAGTTTTGAAATTTTTGATTTTTTTTGGATTTTTCAATTTTTTTAAAAAAATATTGCAAATGATAAAATTAGTGACGGGTAGTTATTAAATGGAAGAAAAAGGTTTGAAATATATAAAGAATTTTTTAAAACCATTTTAGATTATTATTTCAGTTCGTGCATTGCGCTCAAAGTTCATCAAATTTCCCAAAATTTCTGATATTTTCGACATTTTTAAACTCAGTATTTCCTCTCAATATCCACTTGAAGTGTCTTCAAACTTGTTTTTATTCATTTTGTTATTACTTTGAACCCTGCAACTCTTCGCTAGCTCATGTGGAACTACCCAGGACTCACCACGAGGAGGTGACCACGCTTCTTGTCCTACACGTGAACCCTTCCTTTTAACCAATGCAAGAACGTATATACATTTCTTAGATACGTCTTTCACAGTTAAATTGTTCCTTTGTGTCGTAAATTGATCAAATATTTCTGTCAGATATCCTCGCTTTTACTAAACTTTTCTTTTCCTGTGATTACGTACCAATTTTTAAGAGCTTGAGACCTATTTGACAGCTCTTTCAACTGATTGAGTCTTGAATGGCAGTTTAAACAGAGGGCATTCAGAAATCATATTTAAATTTTCAGCTTCCATAATCTTTGTAAATATTGTGTTGTTAAATTACCTGTAAAAGGTAGCTTTCTAATTTCCACATCATGGCAAGAAATCATATCGATGTATACTGACTTTTGATTTATGTATGTAATGTATAAAAATAGATTTTTGTCTATGTTTTGGGATCTGAAGCGTTCTCACTTGTTTGCTTGTTTGTTTTCTAGATTGAGCATTTATAATACGATTTAAAACAAGTTTCTTTATGTGTTCTCTCTTATGAACTAACCAGATTATTTCCCGGCGTTCCCGGGTACTTATTAATACAACATAGCTCTAAAAAATATTTGAATGAATTCTATCCACATGGGAATATAAAAACTTATTTCATGCTAAAAAGAAATAGTTGAACCTTAAATGGATAATTCATTGTTGATCGTAATCTTTGTAGGAAAATACTCCTAATTAAATGTGTCACATTTTATCAATTTGTGTGCTTAAAGTCTTATCTCTATTACTCTATCTATTCAAAATTGGAAGAAAATGGCCATTTTGAGACAAAAGATTTGATTTTTGAGCTTTTTCGATTTTTTTTGAATTTCAAAACCACTGCCTATGTGAATTCTAATGCATCAGGGAACCTCTGTGCCAAGTTTGTTGAAGATCCGACGAAAACTGGATTTGTATAAGGAACAAACATACATACATTTGATAACAGCATATTTCTTGGGTGCAAAGTATACATTGTTTTGAATAGATGTGAATACAATTTTCTGCTTTTTCCCGGAGAGATAATCTTTAAAATCTCACACAAATTCATAGCTAAATTAGTAACGTCTGTACTTATATCCTAAAAGAGCAAGGACACTTTTACCAGCGAAAGTTATGAACTCTTTTAAAAATTATAGTCTAAAGATTATTTGCTGTAGTCAACATCTGACTAGGGAAAGCTGTCTTGGACTTCCGTTTCACATTTTTTTGGATATTTTTCCAGTCAAAACTACCTTGCTCATCTCATGAAGTTACTGTTGCTCAGTACTTGAACCATTTTTATTTTCAAAATCAATCTGATCAATGACAAATTCTATAGGTTCATATTGAACTGATTTGAAAGTATAACATGTTTAGCTTCGTCTAACAGGCCCAAAAATCACTTTGGTCCACTGGTAGGTCCATCTAGCTTTTGCAAAAAATGCAGCAAATTAAGTTCATTCAAATGTAATTGGCAAATGTTCCATTACATAGGTCTACCAAGTCTTTCTTCCAGTTTCCGTATTACACCTTTATTTTCCTGTCTTTGTAGTGCATCCATCAAAACCAATGCAAACAATTTCCTACTCAAAGAAACAATTTATTGTTTCTGACTTGTCTAAGAAATGTAAATGTATGCTCTCATCGGTTGGAAGCAAGGAGAGCGCGAGTGGCACCCAAAGTGCGGCCACTTCCTCGTGGTGAGTCCTGGGTAATTTCAATGAGCAAGCATAGAGTTGAGTAGTTCAAAGAAACAACAAAATGATTAAGAAAATGTTTTGAAGGCACTTTTAGTAAATATTGAGAGGAAATATTGAATTATAAAATTTCTTCTAATATTGAAAATATCGGAAATTTCTGAAAATTTGATGAACTTTGCGCCTAATGCGCAGACTGAAATCATAATCTGAAATGATTTTTAAAAATTTCTTGTATATTTCAAACCTTTTTCTTCCATTTAATACCCACCCGTCACTAGTTTTATCACTTGCAATATTTTTTAAAAAAATTTGAAAAATCTAAAAAAAATCTAAAATTTCAAAACTTTAGGCCAAATGCGCAGACTGAAGATGACGTCGCAAAAGTGAAATATTTTACAGAATTGTTACTTATCCTCATTCACAGTAAAATAAAGGTACCCGTTGACGAAAATCAAAAATTCATTTTTTTCGCTCCACCCTAATGTCCCCTATGATTCTCCTTTGCTCAAGACTATACATAATAATCATTCTAAGTCCGGAATCAGTCTAAATTAGAATATCCATTTACTAACCTTGTAGCCCTTCTTTGTACCCTTTCCAATAAATTAATATCTTTCTTCAGATAAGGAGACCAAAACTGAACAGCATACTCCAAATGAGCTCTTACCATTCTATAGAGAGGCAGAAGAACCTTCTTTGATTTGTTTGAAATAGATCTATTAATAAACCCAAGCATCCTATTAAATGTTGCTTCCTATGCATCCTATTAAATTTAATGTTGTCTATGAGATTTTTTTTTTTGAAAACAAGCGTTCAGAAATTTTCTTTTCTTTGCGGTAGCTTTAAAAGTTCCGTGAATAAGGGTTATTTGGACCCTAGGGGGTACTTGAGCCCATTACAGTGAAGTGATAAATCTGGGTTTGGTACTTATTAGTTGAAGACTTGCACATGTTGTCTATGAGATTTTTTTTTTTTTTTTGAAAACAAGCGTTGAGAAATTTTCTTTGCGGTAGCTTTAAAAGTACCGTGAATAAGGGTTACTTGGACCCTAGGGGGTACTTCAACCCATTACAGTGAAGTGATAAATCTGGGTTTGGTACTTATTAGTTGAAGACTTGCACGTAGTTCCTGGTTTCTCCGCTAGGTAGAAGCCCTCTGCAGTCTCTAACGCTATTGCTAAACCCACATTTTATCATTTTACTGCAATGGGCTCAAGTAACACCCTAGGGTCCAAGTAACCCTTATTCACTGTAAATTAGTTACAATTTATTCAATATTTCCAAAAATGGACAATTAGAGCATTTCTTCAATTTTCCAAATTTTTATGATATCCTATCAAAAATGATCTCTTAAATTCGAAAATGAAATTCATTTCCGCAAAAAAAAATATCTCATTACGTATTAAGCCTTTTAATCGCCCTAAAAGTGCCGCAAGAAGAAACGATCCCTGATTGGCTTGACGTCCCAGAGTTCCCTGTGAAGACGAAAGTCTCCAGGAGGCCGTACCTCAGGAGGAAGTGACGGGTCAGCTGACGCATTGCTGGATGTTTTTAATTCACTTCAGTTCGGTTGGCACCTGTGGATTTTTGGAAATGTTTTTAACATTTTTATTTCTTTAATTTGGCACAAAAAATTCCTCGTATTCCACGAAGTATGCCATGAGGCTTACAGAAGTAAGTTGCTGTTGTTGTTACTGGTACTACTAGGGTATACGAGCCCGAGTGGATGCATTTACTCAGTTTAAGGCAGAATTGATATGGCTTTCGTTTTTACGAGCACCATTTAGGCGGAAGCCCGATTTAGCTCAGCAGGCCATAAGGCCCGTTTATAGGGCAGGCAGCCATAAAAAAACACGCTCACTCACAAATAAAGGACAAAGACAGAAGATAGGAAACGTACATCCATGCCCGAGCCAGGATTCGAACCCGGGACCACGTCATCTGAGTCAGTCTTCTCTGACCGCTAACAAGCACAGAAGTAATAGTCAGGGATCCCTGATAGAGATTTTTCTGTTTATTACTATCAAGCTAATTTTTCGTGAGTAGCTTCATTTTAATGAGACGCCCAACTTTTCCTCTTACAACAATTCTCGATTGTGGTAGCTAACAGGGGTAGCAGGGATCAAATGTGTCGATTCTATGAGTCTCAAAAACTTATCACTAACTGTGACTTTTTAAATTAAATCGTAAGATAATTATTAACATTGTTGAAAAACATATTTGTCCTACAAGGTGTATGGTTTGATCAAAGAGTCCCCCTCCTCCCAACATGTATCGATGACGAGGTCATTAAAAGTAATTACTAACAACCCGAGTTTTTTTCTACTGCTTACTTAATATGTATATAATTTAACAGTCACATTGTCCTACAAATTGTGTGGTACGTTATCCCAGTCCTACGATCAGAAATTGTTAGAACCACGAGACCACTTTTTTTATTACTAACTGTAGGACAAAAATATTGCATTATAGGTTAGTGTATTCTCTATCCAGCTAAACCATTGTCCTACAAGAAAACAGGTAGGTATCACGAGTCCGACATGAATTGTAAATTTCGCTTTCTCTTTGGAATAAGTGAAAGCATCTGTTGTAGTTTTACTAATTTTATTTTCCAGTTAAATTATTTGTGTATTGTCTTTACATTCATAAAAAACAATTCATCTTCATCAGATTCTTCATCATCAGACTCTTGAACCATCATCTTCTTCACTAATCTCACTTTCATCTTCATCTTCTTTATTTTCGTCATTAGTGATATCTGATTGTAATAACATTTAAAGAATTAAGAAATTGCCCATTAATTAATTAATAAACGAATAAAAATAGTATTAATAGGGTACCTTGTGAGTCAGAAGGTAGTTCTTCAAAGGATGGACTTTGGAGACCATCAAACCAATAGTATTTGTATTTGCCGTCAATTATGGTCCATCCATAATTTCCCGGCAACTTTTTTTCGTGGGGCACCGCATTTGTGCGTTGCACCATACGTTACAGATAAACACAGTTTGCTTAATTTGTTGCAGTAGTTCTTGCTTTGTAGGCGGCAAACTCAAAGGATCATATCCTAAGATTTTCTTTAAAAAAATTTCTCCTTTTTCATTTTTCGCTTTATAACCCTTTTCAAACAATTCGTATCTACCTTTGTTGATGTCATTTTTCGTTTTTAATGAATATACTCTACATACATACTCTTCAATGCTTCGAACTAACTCATTTGATGTTGTTAATGATGTATGTTCGCCTCGCAGGAGTTGAATAAAAGCCTCTTGAAAATTTTTATTTTTCTTTAAAATGCTGAAAGGTTTCCTTTTTCCTTTACGAAAGAAAGCAGGATTGTAGTCATTTCCCGTAAAACTATGGCCGTCGAAATGTAGGATTTTTGCAAAACAAATTGCACAAATTGCACGGTTATGGTCGACATTTACGAAGAATATATAATATGCTCTGGGCATGCGTACTGGCAAGGCTCAGCTACACTAGGTGGCCAAAAGTATCCGGACACTTTCAAAACATATAGCTCGTTTTTACATATAGCTCGAAAAATAAGTGATCAATTGTTCTTTAATTTTAGTCATACAAAATATAGACTTCACCGAACATTTCCAAGTTGAAATTAAATTACCCTTGCATTTGGGGGACGACAAGAAGGGGGTTGAAAGAAAAACCGCTTTTTGACCATAACTCTTCGAAAATAGCTCGGAATAAGCTATCAATTTCAGTAATTATTTAGCATACTATGTATAATTACTGTACAAATTTTTATGAACGTACCACACTTACTTCTGAAGATATGAAACACTTTTGAAAAAAACGGCAATTTTATTTGAAGGGTTTTTGCTCATAACACGCAGAGTTTTTGATCAAACCTTATCACAACTTCAGGAAAGATGAGAAAATACAAGAGAAAGAACATACTAAAACGGTAAATAAAAATATTAAAAATTCGATGAGATATGAACGTTAAAAGGAAAAAAAAATTCACGGCGCATGCGCGAACGACAGAAATTTATAACTACGAAAATATTGTAGCCTGATTTATACTGCATCTTATAGAAAAAGTTCCAGTTGAATATCATGAAAACTGAAAAAGATATCAGCGATCTAGTGAGCTGTATTTCATTCATTCGCAGACAATACATAAATAGTGAGGGGTTGTCCACAAATAGTGTGGTGACAATCGATCATTTTTTTTCAATGTTAAATTGTATACAGTTTGAAAATTTATATTCGGCATTGTCGTCACATTTCGTCTGTTCGGCCAAAAAGACCTTATACGTAGGTTTCCAAAAGTATCCGGACACCCTCTGAAACGTTGGTTTTGAACGACGACGCAATAACCTTCAATTTAAAAATAGCTCTTTGTGGACAGACCCTCACTATTTATGTATTGTCTGCGAATGAATGAAATACAGCTCACTAGATCGCTGATATCTTTTTCAGTTTTCATGATATTCAACTGGAACTTTTTCTATAAGATGCAGTATAAATCAGGCTACAATATTTTCGTAGTTATAAATTTCTGTCGTTCGCGCATGCGCCGTGAATTTTTTTTTCCTTTTAACGTTCATATCTCATCGAATTTTTAATATTTTTATTTACCGTTTTAGTATGTTCTTTCTCTTGTATTTTCTCATCTTTCCTGAAGTTGTGATAAGGTTTGATCAAAAACTCTGCGTGTTATGAGCAAAAACCCTTCAAATAAAATTGCCGTTTTTTCAAAAGTGTTTCATATCTTCAGAAGTAAGAGTGGTACGTTCATAAAAATTTGTACAGTAATTATACATAGTATGCTAATTAATTACTGAAATTGATAGCTTATTCCGAGCTATTTTCGAAGAGTTATGGTCAAAAAGCGGTTTTTCTTTCAACCCCCTTTTTGTCGTCCCCCAAATGCAAGGGTAATTTAATTTCAACTTGGAAATGTTCGGTGAAGCCTATATTTTGTATGACTAAAGTTAAAGAACAATTGATCACTTATTTCTCGAGATATATGTAAAAATGTGAATTTTTGAAAGTGTCCGGATACTTTTGGCCACCTAGTGTATAATGCCAAATTGTGCAAAGTAAATTTATTTTTACTTGTATTAATTTAAAATGTGTGTTCAAATGAAGTACCACAAAAACGTACCACGAAATTTGAAGGACAATGTGACTATTAAATCAAATAAATATTAACTAAGCAAAAATTTAAAAATCAGGTAATTTTTAATGATTCTTGATGATCTCGTAATCGATACATGCTGGGAGGAGGAGACTCTTTGCGCAAACCATACATTTTGTAGGAAGAATATTTTTTTCACTTATGTTAATAATTTCCTTAATATTTAATAAAAAATCAAGAGTTACTATTAAATTTTTGAGAACCATTATATCGATATATTTTACCCCTGCTACCCCTGTTAGCTACCACAATCCAGAATTTCGTTTATGAAATTGTCGGGTGTCTCATTGAAACGGCGCAATTTAAGAAGATTCAGCTTGGTGCTGATTAGTTTTTCATCAGGGTACTACATTTTTAGAACGTAGGACCGGGATAACGTACCATGCAATCTGTAGGACAATGTGACTTTTAAATTATATACATAGTAACTAAGAAATAGGAAAAAATTCAGCCGGTTAGTAATCACTTTGATTACCTCGTAATCGATACATGCTGGGAGGAGGGGGACTCTGATCAAACCATACAATTTGTAGGACAAATATTTTTGAAAACCATGTTAATAATTATCTTACGATTTAATTAAAAAAGCCACAGTTAGTGATAAGTTTTTGAGACCCATAAAATCGACACATTTAATCCCTGCTACCTCTGTTAGCTACCACAATCGAGAATTGTTATAAGAGAAAAAGTTGGGCGTCTCATTAAAACGAAGCTATTCAAGAAGTTTCAGCTTGATAGTAATTATTTTTTCATTAGGCATCTGTACTACATTTTTAGCTCGTAGGACCGGGATAACGTACCACACAATTCGTAGGACAGTGTAACTGTTAAATTATATACATATTAAGTAAGCAGTAGAAAAAAACTCGGGTTGTTAGTAATTACTTTTAATGACCTCGTAATCGATACATGTTGGGAGGAGGGGGACTCTTTGATCAAACCATACACCTTGTAGGACAAATATGTTTTTCAACAATGTTAATAATTATCTTACGATTTAATTTAAAAAGTCACAGTTAGTGATAAGTTTTTGAGACTCATAGAATCGACACATTTGATCCCTGCTACCACTGTTAGCTACCACAATCGAGAATTGTTGTAAGAGGAAAAGTTGGGCGTCTCATTAAAATGAAGCTACTCACGAAAAATTAGCTTGATAGTAATAAACAGAAAAATCTCTATCAGGGATCCCTGACTATAAGTAGTACCCACAAACACAAAAGTTAACATTCGTTTAAAAATATAAATTATTTACAAAGTTAGAGGACAATTAAAAAAAAAAAAAAGTCTCTGATCTCTTGACAAGATCCGAAAAAATGGAAGGCCAGCACATAAGGAAAAGCAAAAATACGAGCTTGTGGATGCACAGACATCCAACGTGCATCCATAAGCTCATATTTTTACATTGAAAAAGGCGTTCATTGTAGAGCCGAAACATGTGTATGTAGTATTCCTGCGCGTTTGTACTTTTCAACGTTGTTTGTATATGTTTTTTTTTTTTTTAACTAAAATTTGATTAAACCTTTGTAAGCTCTTCATAGTTTGGTTCCATTATGACACTCTTCCTGCAGTAAAGGTTACTATTCAACTAAAGTTTATGATTACACAGGTCACTTACTTACCGCCTCAATACAGTCGAACCTCGATAATTCGAGCACGCTCACAACGAACTACATTTCCGAGACCCGTCCTCCTGTTTGCTGTTTATTGTTCTTATTTGGTTAAGACGCATTGAATTTCAAAGCTCCCTTGAAATTCGTTTCAAAGAAACTCGACTGTGTATCAATATATGTGCTAAAACCGTGGCTCTGTGAAATAGATAAACCGGTACTTCAAATCAGGGGCGCCCCGAGCTTAAATTTTCGGGAGGGGGAAAATTCTCAATTTGCCGAATAATAAAATAACAGCATACACACACATACCTTATACCGTTACTTTATGAGAAATAACGGTATTTATCACTAAAAAAAAATTCACAAAAAAAAAAAAAAGAAAGAAAGAAAGAAAAAAAAAAATACCGAGCATTTTCAACCTTTCTTCAGATGACTGACAAATATTTGATCTGCGAAAAATAACAACAGGAGTTTATTTTGGATCGCAAAATGATCAATAAGAACGTTATTATTATTATTATTATTATTATTATATACATATACACAGAGTAAAACATATTGACTGCATGACAGATCATAATATATTGCGTGTAAATGTTTTTTACAAATTAAAGCATGTTGGTCATTTGACAGGTTTGAGCAACAACAGAATTAAGTTTTATTAATCGGGTCGCCTTACTATGAAAGGCAACCAAATGTATATTGAAAAAAAAGTTACAGCTGCACACACGCAATATGTATATAATTACAAAAAAATATTGCAATATTATCCCTGAATTTGCAGAATAAGGAAAATATTTGGGAGGTACAGGTGACCTCATGTGACCTCCCCTCGCGGTGCTCCTGCTTCGAGTAAATTAGTTTTCTTTAAGTACTTTTGAAACTTCATTTAGTTCTAAGTAGTTCCCCCTCCCCCTAAGGTGTTTCAATAGTTTTAAAAATGGGCATATTTTTTTTATTGCTTTTCGGTAAAATTTGCATTGATTGCACACTCTTTGCCCCCTCCCCCTCGGGAAAAATTTGAAGTGACGGATCTTAAATTAACACCTCATCAGGTTAATAATTAGAATAAATTATAGTGAGCGTATTAACATTGCCATGTTGTTTCAAAATAATGAACAATTTTGGCGATCATGAATTAAAATTCTACGCATGCGCACTCTCGCACACTTGTTCCGTGATCGAAAATACGAAACTTATTACTCGACCATATTTCGACGAAACTTCCATGCGAATACCGATTTGGCTGCCTATCGAAGAAGTAATTAAATCATTAATTACTAAATGCTTATATAAGTATTTCAATGTTTTGTAATAGATGCACGTCTCTTCATTTGACTATTCTTATACTAAGAGGGGGAAAAATATCAGGTGTGGACTCCGCGTGATTTCCTTGCACGCCTTTTCAAAGAAATATGTTTTTAATTACAGAAGAAATGTGTTCTATTGAAGCTGTTTAAAAATTTCCGTAACTGCGTATTGTCAAAGAATGAACAAGTTCTAAGATTAAATTAAAAATTTAAACGACTCCTGACCCTGATTGAAGATCTCATATTAAAGCCAACTTATCTGGTTATAAAGCATTACAAATCTAAATACATTTAATCGTTTTCGAGAGAATATAGCAAACATGTAAATCGAAATTTCTTTTACTAAAATCAATAACAAGTACTATATTAACAGTTAACAAATAGTAACTGGCAACAGATAAACATTTTAAATCATTGAATTTTTTCTTTCTCCGTCGGCCAACAATGACATCGGTTACAAATCTTATAGATTTAAACCTTAGCCGCATTTGCTAAAAAACGTGATACAGTCGACGCTCGATATAACGACCCGTCTCCATCCTACAGAAAACAGTCTTTATAACGAGTGGTCGCTATAAGAGGTAGCACAGAGTATATTGGGATACAGTTGGGGGTTTTCTCACCGGTCGTTACATTAGGATGGTCTTAAAAAGATGTGGTCGTTATAACGAGCGTCGACTGTAGTTCGAGTTCTATTTTACATAAAAGTTTCTAACACATCTTACCAGACGCAATTTTTTTTCTTTCTTTTGGTGCTATTGTTTTAATTTTCCAATATGTTTTCACTTCAAAAATCGCGAAAAATATTTTCAAGGTTTTTAATTATTATCTTTATTAATTAATGTCATCCGAAGACGCGACCTAGTAAGAACACTCTCGATTACTTCACTTTTCAAACCAAAATAAAAAAATTCAAAATCGGTCCATCCGTTTAGGCTGTACGGTACCACAGGCAAATACACAAATCGACAGATTCACAGACACGTCAAACTTATAACTTCCTTCCTTGTTGCGTCAGGGGTTAAAACGTCAGTGGGAGCTCTGGGGCGACAAGACTCACCAAGCGGCGAGAAACATTGGACTATTGGCAACAGATTAACCCATTAATGCCTAGCCTCCCTTTTTTGGGACGGTCCAAAAAAGGGTCGGAATTTCCCCAAAATGAACATTTCAAGCAAATGCTAGTGTTCAATGAGTACCTTGGTATTCTTTCAATTCATTATTAACAGATTGCAGCACATAACCATTGTAAGTGTGTTCTGTAGCCGTTTTAATATGACCTCTATCAAAAATGACATCGTTCACAATCTCAAGAAAAAAAGCTGAGTTTTCAAAGTCATTCACAGCTTCCCAGTTTATATTAATTGATGATTTTATTTCTTCTTATAAAATGTCTTTTTAAATATTATATCGTTGGCAGAAAAGAATTTTAGTAAAAAAAGGATGTACCCTCTGGGGTCTATCGTAACTTTTAAGGGACGATTTTTCTTTCCTTAATAAAAAAATTATTTTCTACATAATATTTTTTTAATTATTTTTCCTGTCCATTAAACACTGTAACTAGTATACAAAATATCTTTGGGAAAAAAATGTCAGGCATTAATAGGTTAAGAAATTTCTTCGGGGGAAAAAATAGCGACTCCTTAAAACTACGACTTGATCCGCGCAATTACAATGAACTTTCGGAACATTCTATTTCAAGCAAAATGACAGGTTCGCGTATTTAGTGTAAGGCCTCAATGCCTAATTTCAACATTCTACGACTAAAAGTTTTGAGTTTTGTAAAATACATTCACAAGTACGCAATTGAGTATAGTTAGTCGGAAAACAGCTGATGGAGCCATAAATGTGCTACACAACTACAGCTCATATTCAAAATATTAGAATACTTAAGAAAAAGTAGGAAGAATTAAATGATTTTCCATTTATTAGTTCTTCATATCTTTGGAAAAAAAAATGTTAGGTATCAATGGGTTAATATCAAGAGTGTAACAAAATTTTAAAATTTGATACACAAAAATTACCGAATTAAAGAAAACTGATTGCATAAAGCTAAGAAAAAGATCGAGTACAGAAATGTAATCCGATTTTCTTCGATTCACTTCTTTGTCGCAAAACTTGTTCCTCTCCAATGTTCCTCATCTGTTAAATATTCATTCTCTCGCAATTCTTAACCTTTTTTCATTACTTTCTCGGTTATTTCACATCATTTAAATGTATGTAAAGCTTACTTATTTTCGCAAAGAAACTTAGGCTTTTGTCAATGTATTGCTTTTCAGGTGTATTCTAAGTCAGTTGTTTTTGAGACAACGGTAAGTTATTTATCATCAAAGATCGCGTAAATCTGTATTGATTTCCGAGGAGAAATTGTCTAGAATTTTATTGTAATCACTAAGCAATAATAACATTGCATTGACTTATACAACTTCGGATAAATTATTCTTATTCATCTAAAGTTTTCTGTTTGAACTATCGGTATTTAATTCTATTTTATTCGTTTATTATTCAAAAGCGTATTCTAGGGCACAAAATGAAAAATGCGTCGATTAGAACTTGGGATTCGATGCAGTAAGCGAGTACTGTCTGATTTTCGTTCTTTGGTCGAACCTTCTGCCTATATACGCCTACGTCAGGTCTTCTCTGATCTTACCAAAATAGGGATAGGTAAGATAACAACAAGGGGAAGCATTATCAAGGACCGTATCAAACAACGTGGAGAACGATGCTAATTTTAAACACGCAGTTTAGTTGAATATGTCAAAAGGATAGTAAAAATGCAAGCTTTAGATTGAAAACAACAAAACGTTCCCACAACCCATCACCGCTTTTTTAAGTGGAATGGTTCGCGAGTGCTAGGCGCGGCTTTAACGGACAAACAGATTTTTTTCCCCGAGAGAAATTGCTCCCAAAATTTCAGGTCTTATTTTTCTTTTGCCTATACCCCCCATGAAATCCCGATCAAACATCTTGCTCCAAAAAGAGCCATCCTTCATTCATTGAATCATCCGAAGAGGACTGAAGACTTATTATGGGTACTTATTATTCAAAACTGGCACACCCCACTATTACCTGTTATTGCGCAACCACTCGGGACGTTTTCGGTTCTTGTTTCGTTTTCGAACAAGTGCCTGCTTCACACATTGTCCGCGGATGACCCCTACCACTCTTTTGCTTAGGCATGCAAGCGGTTTTGGGGATTTCCTTCAACCCCGGGGTAGATTCATGAGTTTGAAGAGAGGTGAGAGATGGACGTTTTTTCAGATTGTGCTCTTGAAATGTATTAATAACACTCGCTGGGTTGCTTTAACAGAAGCTTTTGAGCACAAACGCTTTCGGCGATGTTTTTGGAAATGAAAGGCGGATGAGGAGGAAGTGCTTATACCAGGAATCACATCCTCAGCGTTTACTGTCCAAAATCGAAAGGCGCGCCTAGCACCGTTGAAAGGTTCTATTTGAGAAAGGGGGAACAGCTTGATTAAGAAAATGCATCATGCATTTTTGCTAAGGCCGATTTTATTTTATTTTCCTGGATCTGATAAGGAAGGGGAATAAGTTGAAAAAAAATAAATAAAAAAAACATCAACCCAAACCAAAGTGTCAAATAAAGGAACCCAACGAAAAACAAAGAAAATCTCCTCCCATTCTTTATCTCTCTTATTACCATCACCCCTATTTTGAAAAAATTGGTAGAGACCTGAGGCATGCGCAGATGCGTCCGATATTGCCGAGAAAAAAATCAAACTGTACGCATCAATAAGATTTTTGTATCTATAGGAGCGGTTCTGAACTGGGGATATGCGTAAATGACGGGGTACGCACAATCTATAAGGGTTAGTCATCACAATACCAAAAAGTTTACAAAACTGTATTGATTAAGCTACAATTTAACAATAGCAAAAATAAGAATAACGTAATGTAATTTTGACACTTGCAACTTTTTTTTTTTTCAGAGCAACATATTGCAGACGTACGACATTTAATGTAAACAAATGTAACAGTATTAAATAGGGTAGTAGGTTGAAATTTGATTCAGAACTGAGCCACCAATTAAGTACAAAGAATTGTCAATTTACAAAAAAAAAAATTATGTTCTATTTTCGGGAAACCTTTCAAAATTCCAGAAGTTGTATGTAACTTACTTCTCCAGAAAGCTTTACATTTTTGGCACTATTTCCCTTTTTCACAAACGTCCTGACGCAGTATAACTTACTAAGGCTCTTGCGCCAATAAATCCAATCAAAGCTACCAAACAACCAAAATAAAAAAGAACTGAATTGTGGCTAATAGAGCTTGGAGTGAGCAAGATAACAATTCAAACATTTACACCCCTAGCGAGAACACGATTTATACTCAAGTAAACACTCTGATAATGACTGAGATTTTCCTTCTAAATTTAAAATCATTTTCTGGGAGAAATTCTTAGAATTAAACAAACTGCATTTAAATTAACGACTTGCAACGACTAAGAATCAAGTTGTTATATAAAGATCTTTGATTCACTTTCAAAGTTAGTCGTGCATTTTATCTTGGAAGAATAATGATCTCGTTCGTATGGCGTTTGTTTCGCCAAAGCGCGATCCTTTTTCCGATCTCTTTGTCGATCTAATATGAAACGCTCGATCGATTTAAAAAAAGCAAGAAGGTCGTTGAGAATGATTTAATAAACGAATTACGCAGACATTTTCAAGGTTTTGGAACTTTTTTAAGCGTTTAGTGTGGGAAATGATAAATCGGAGGAATAAAGTAAATTATGCAAATTAAAAAATAGATATTGCGCCTGGCAGGCACGTCAGTTGAATTTGTTTCTTTTTTCTTTTTTTTTTTTTGGGGGGGGGGTGGATTTCTACATACTAGAGATGATCAGCAGTACCGATTAATCGAATATTCGGCCACTTTGCCAATTATTAATAATCGGCCAAATCGGGCTGATTAATCGGCCGAACAAAATATTTTTCAAATATAATTCTTTAAAGTATACCTTCACGAAGAAATATTGATGAATAATTTTATTAACAGCAATAATAACCCTTACAGTTGATATAAAGTTTTTTTTTTTTTTATGAATTCTCCCACTTTGAATAAATGTACATAGACAATGTTGCAACAATTTTTCATGTGGCGTCAGTATTCTCTTTAGTACAGTACTTTTAGATAATCTCTCATTTTCAAAGAATAAAAGTATTGAATTAAATTGCTACTAATTATTACAAAATATGAATTAAAAGTACTCCTGAATTAGAGTGCTCACCATGAACCCCCCCCCCTTTTTTTTGAATTTTTAGTTCCAATTAACATAACTAACAATGTATGGACAACATTATTGACAATAATATTTCAATTGGTTCTAAGAAATTTGATAAAATATTGAAATTATTTTGTGAAAACTAGGAAAATGGAAAAAAAAAAATCTTCTCAGAAATAAATTACTTACTACTGTCTAAAATTTTTTCGTGCGACCTCCGAGACATCTGCGCACGCGTAAAGTCTCTTCGGACTTTCTCGAAATAGGGGGGAAAAGCAACGAGAAAGTAGTAAGCGAACAAAAGCTAAAGGCATCGGGTAGTGCGCATCCTAAACCTATCTCCCATTTTTCATATGGAAGCGTCCGTGGCTCCCAGGCGCGCAATACGCAAACAGACTGTATTTCTATACTTGGAATTCTATAACAAAACAGTGATAGTAAAATTGGTAGTAGATAAACAATCATCCTTATCATTAATCGGCTCAACCGTTTATTCGGCCGATTATCAACAGCCCATTAATCGATAATCGGCCAATTTGCTTACTGGTGCATCCCCTACTATATACTGCAAACATATCAGAGGGTAAAAAGATCAAATACAGTAAACTCTGGGTAATTGAACCAGTGGTTAACTAAATCAGTCGGTTTAATGAATCAAATAATCAAAATCAGAACAAAATCCAGCTTATTTGAACTAGCCGTTGAATTGACTCAGCCGCCCTATTGAACTAAAACTGTTTAGAACAAACGTGATTCATATAAGAGGTGACCACTGTACTGTACATGAAAGATGTACATTTACACCAGGGGTGATTTAGTGCTGGAACGCATCGGATAGGCGTTCCGTTTATCTGTGAAAATGAATTCTTCTTTCTAAAATAATTGCTTAACCCTCTGACTGCTCAATTGTTTTAACGAAGTCTTTAAAAATATGTATTTTTTTTATGTATGAAAAACCAATATAAAACTTACGTACTAAATTTACACCTATTACGTTAGAAACTATCCTTAATATGATAAATCTTGCAACAAGGTACAAGAAAAGTTCTACCTTCATGTTCTTTACACCGAATTCGAACAACAATACTATTTTTTCCCCAATTTTTGAGCAATAAAAACCACACTTTCGATGAAATCCTTTCTTTACTAAATTAGGAGTTATCGGGTTCGTAAAATAGCCGAGCGGTCTGTGCAAATGCTTCAGAAAATTCATTTGGTGACATTTAAACGATGGAATTGCGGAATAAGGTTTTTAATTACGTTGTGCACGTGGAAATAGCGGGATGAGCAAATTTTGTTACTTCTTCGTTGCCCGTGGAAATCCCGGGATAAGCAACCAGAGGGTTAACAGTTATAAATGAGACTTTATTTCACAAAATAATTCAATAAATAAATGAAATAATCATGGCTTAAAAAAAAAATCTTCAAATATTAATGACACACGTCTGTCGTTTAAGTTGCGATTGTACATGCGCATTCTGAAAGCACTTGAAATTTGAACTAGGAACTACATTAAAAGTGATAAAACTTTTTTGCGTGATTCAATAATACATTGCGTAGCTAGAAATAGAAAACAAAGAATTACAGTGCGATAGATAGGCTGACTGTTGACGATTTTCGCACTCTATAAGTTTTGTAAATTAAAACAAAGTACCTGGGGACCGAGCCCACTCGGTTAAAAAAAAATAAAAATAGGTTTATAAACTCGTGTTTTTTTTTTTTTTAATGCGGAAGTACTTATTTAGATAAAATTGAAAAGCATTTTTAAGCCTTTGGTTGCAGTTACGCATTTAAAACAGCCGTAATTTGTTTTAAAAAACACAACCTTATTTAACATTTTGAAGCAAAAATGGGACACCGGTGTCCCACTGAACGAAACACCGAATTCCCATGAATATTTTACCTTTTACGCAGAAAGGGACACCACTGTTCTGTGCTGTATTACATAACCAGAAAATTATTAAAATGCTAAATATAATACTTTCCCCTTATTTTACTGTAAATTAATGCAGAGTAATGAACAAAGTATGAAAAATACGTTGATAAAAATTCTGCGTCAAAGGGTTAATCCATGCTCACCGTAAAATCACACCCAATTTCATTTCATTTGGCGCCGAAGGCGCGGGAGGGGTTGATGAGAATATATGCAGAGTCCCTGTTCTCCAACGCATTTAGTCCAGTTGGTTTTGACTTTCACTTCACTTGACACTCCAAAGTTCCCCCCGTACATACCACAACTCGTGGTTTAACCGGGATGGGCCTTGAAGAGCGCTCTGTTCATTTTTGAACAGACCCAAGGGCCGAGCAGACCCTTGGCCCAGCATCCCCCTGAGGTATCGTTTCACTTGAAGGATTTTATGACCACGAACATTTTTAACGTCCCCCAGCCACCATTTATGAAGACTGTGGATCTTTGATCAGCTGGGCTTCCTCTATATGATCGGCCCGGGACCCTCCGGTTACGAGTCCGACGACTTACCGATCGGACTACAAAATCCAAAACTTTATCGAAATACGAAATTTTATCAAAATCGTTTGAGCCGTTTTCCAGATCTGAAATATATATATACAAGAATTGCACGTCTAAAGATATTAGATGTAATTTTGTTTCGAAACTTAATGTTTTAAGAATGAGTTTCATATTTATTGATCTTTTACCTGAAATATCTTACTAAACACTCTTGAGGAGGAAAAAAAGTATTTTAAAACTAACTATAACACTTTTATACTCAATTTTGAAATCGCACTTGAAAAGTAAAGTAATCTGATTTTTATATACTGTAAGTTACCATAAAATTCAATAGATGTCGGTGGACAATTACCACTGCTTTTATCCCATGGCTTTTGAATAAATGAAACAGCTTGTTATCTAGTGAAGCCTTGCTTTAACATTTCAAAAACAATAACAATTTAACGTTGCCAAATACCATAATTTGAACTTGCGCTGATGTGATTAAATATGAAATCCAATTGTTATAACAAAACGTGGTCGCCACGGAAACAGTAACAATGAAAGTAATCATAAAGAAAATGGCGAAATAAAAGCTTCTCAAACTTTCAATGAAGGCACAAAAAAAACGGGGTTTTTTGTGAAAACTCGCGTTTTTACAGAAAAAACGCCGACGTAGATGAACTCAGAAACCAAAACTCTATCTAAATACAAAATTTTATCGAAATCGTTAGAGCCGTTTTCGAGATCAGAAAAATAAATAAATAATATATATATAGAATTGCTCGTTAAAGATATAGTACCTGGGGACCGAGCCCACTCGGTTAAAAAAAAAAAAGGTTTGTAAACTCGTGTTTTTTTCTAAAATGCGAAGTACGTATTTAGATAAACTTGAAAAGCATTTTTTGCCTTTGGTTGCAATTACGCATTTAAAACAGCCGTAATTTGTTTTAAAAAACACAACCTTATTTAATCCATGCTCACCGTAAAATCACACCCAATTTCATTTCATTTGGCGCCGAAAGCGCGGGAGAGGTTGATGAGAATGGATGCAGAGTCCCTGTTCTCCAGTACGCATTTGGTTACAGTTGGTTTTGACTTTCACTTCACTTCACACTCCAAGGTTCCCCCCGTACATACCACAACTCGTGGTTTAACCGGGATGGGGCCCTGAAGAGCGCTCTGTTCATTTTTTAACCAGGCCCAAGGGCCGAGCAAACCCTTAGCCCAGCATCCCACAGAGGTATCGTTTCACTTGGAGGATTTTATGACCACGAACATTTTTAACGTCCCCTAGCCACCATTAATGAAGACGGTGGATCTTTGATCGGCTCGGCTTCCTCTATATGATCGGCCCGGGACCCTCCGGTTACGAGTCCGACGACTTACCGATCGGACTACCGCGGCCCACACCCAATTCTAACTTTATTTTGATTGATCTCTTTTAAATTTCAAAAACAATAATAATTATCTAATTATCACGTGTTGCCACAACTCGTTTGCCAAATACCATAAAAATTTAAATTTACGTTGATGTGATTAAATATGAAATCTATTGTTATAATGAAACTTTTGAATAAGTGAAACAGCCTGTATAAGAGACTATATCTAGTGAAGCCTTGCTTTAACATTTCAAAAACAATAACAATTTAACGTTGCCAAATACCATAAAATTTAAACTCGCGCTGATGTGATTAAATATGAAATCCGTGAAAAAAAACAAAACGTGGCGCTAGGAAACAGTAACAAAGAAAGTAATCATAAGGAAAGTGGGGAAATAAAAGCTTCTCAAACTTTCAATGAAGGCACAAAAAAACGGGGTTTTTTGTGAAAATTCGCGTTTTACAGAAAAAACGCCGACGTAGATGAACTCAAAAACCAAAACTCTATATGAATACCAAATATTATCAAAATCGTTAGAGCCATTTTCGAGATCCGAAAAATAAATAAATATATATATATATATATATATATATACAAGAATTGCTCGTTTAAAGGTATTAGATTTATTATAATTTTTTAATGCGAAGACATTTCAAAATAATGTAAAAAAAGCTTTAAAAAACAAAGAATTGCAGTACGATATATAGGTTGCTAATAAGTGATTATTCAGTTATTGCTCCTTGGCCCTCTGGTACTGGTACTGTCTGATCTTTTAAGGTAAAACTTTGCGCGTATTTACGCATGCGTCAGGCCTTCTCTGATCTTACCAAAATAGGGGTGATAGGTAAGATAACAATAAGGAGAGGAATAATAAGAAGCATTTTGAGCTGTATTAAAACAACGTAGAATGATGCCAATTTCGAATTCATAGTTTAGTTGAATGTGTCAAAAGGGTTGCAAATGCAAGTTTTAAATTGAAAACTTTGGAAAGTTTCCATTCACGACCCATCACCCCCTTTTTAAGTGGAATGGTTCCCAAGTGCTAGGCGCGACTCTCAGGGGCGGACAGTAGGTTATAGACATTTGAGGATGTTTGAAAAAAAAATCCGTTTTTTTTATTTTTATTCATAATTTTTTTCATTTTAAAGTAAAAACTAATTTAACGGACTGAATTCACAATGGTTTCGTCTTTTGTCGTTGTAGTAAGATAAATGGCATCATTAAGTTAGCTGAATTTTATCACTTTAAGTCATTGTTGTGTATGTAAACAAGAGTAAACTCTGAATACTGTCTGTTTGCGTATTGTGCGCCTGGCAGCCACGAACGCTTCCATTTGAAAAAGGAGAGATAGGTTTAGGATGTGCACTTCCCGATGCCTTCAGCTTTTGTTCGCTTGCCTCTTCCTCGTTGCATTTTCCCCCTATTTCGAGATAGTCAGAAGAGACTTGGAGCGTGCGCAGATGCAGCTGAAGTAGCACGAAAAAATTTTAGACTTTCTATTATTTCAACTCTTATCTGGCCACAATATTTTTAGGATTAAACTTATAAGTGTTTCTTTTATTCGTGACTAGCTTTATGCCCGGCGTTGCCCGGGTGCGTATTAATATAAAACTTTAGCTTCTCAAAAAATTCTAATAAAAATTTAACGCAAAACTTGTTCATAAACAACGTTCTTAGTTTCACCTTCAGGCGCAAGAATAAATAAATTTAGTCTTGATGTAGTAGTTCTCTCTTGTTGTTCTTTTAAACGAAACTGACGCTGACTCACTGTCTCCGATTGTCTTGATCTAGTTGCTCTATCTCTCAGATCTCTTAGACGATACTCACGCTGCTCGTTGCTTTCTAATGCTCTAGCCGTCATATCTCTAATGTGCACTGTCGCTAGTCTTCGATTTCTCTCCTCAGGACTCTTATTTTCACGTTTTTCAGCCGTTTTTTTGCCTTAGGATGAACTTGTCCTATTGCTTTCCGTTTCTTCGGAGGCATTTTTGCAGAGTGGTAGCTAAATATACTTACAATTCAAAAATTTATGTTTTTCTTAATCGTTGTTTCCGAGCCTCGAGGTAGAAAGGTTGATAAATCAGAAATAAATTACTTTCTCGCTTTAAAGGTTTATCTCTATCAGTCGAAAAGAAAAAAAAAAAGCAGTTTAATTGTTTTTTGACTTATTTCATGCTGAAATGAAATAGGTGAGCCTTGAAATGAAAAACTCATTGTTTTAATTTTAATCTTTGTTGGAAAAATGCTAATATTTAAATACCATAAAATTTTATCAATTTATAACCTAAAGGCTTTTGTCGATTAAAAAAATAGGCCTAATAATAGGCTAGATTCCTATATAAAAGGGTCATTTTTTGACAAAAAACTTGAATTTGAGCTTTTTAGATTTTTTAAAATTTCAAGACCCCGCCTATGAGAATTCTAGGGCATCAAGGAACCTCTGTGTCAAGTTTGATGAAAATCTGACGCAAACTGTGGATTTGTATAGAGAACAAGTATACATACACTCATTTTTATATATATAAATTTTGAAAAAAAAAAATGAAAGAATTAATCCAAATTTTTGTTTTCTGCAGCTCTCTTGGATCCGATTTATTTTGATTAATCCGTAGTTTGATTATTTCATATTTTTTAGTACGCTTTTTATTAGTTTCACATGTGGGTTCGTAATGTAACTCTGAATAAAAGATAAAATTCACGTTCTTTAAAAATATAAAAGTAATAAATTTAATACTACTATTAACACTAAATCCTAAACTATACAGTCGAACCTGTTTAGCTCGAACCCGTCTATCTCGAAAACCTCTCTACATCGAAATTCTTCCAATTTCCCTGCTTTTACAGAATGAATTTTTTTTTCTCATGTTTATCTCGAATGATTTTTCTCGAAAACCTCTATATCTCGAATTTCAACGACTCTCATTTTTGAATTTCATCCCTAGCCATCAGTTAAAAACTGTAACTTGGAGAAAAAAATCATCTTTTGCACAATCATTCAAAGACTAGGTTCGTATTTAAAGGAGGTATGCATTAACTTGCTATCGATATAGTCATCACAATTAGTAAAACGTGGACTCGCAATATATGTCGTACAGTCAAATATTCAACAATATCAATGCAAAACAATCTATTAAGTATTTGACATTATATTCCAGTTGCTTTTTTTTTTTTTTTTTTTTTTGTAAATTTTATCACAACCTCTATCTCGAAACATCCGTATCTCAAATTTCTCTTCTGTCCCGTTAATTCGAGATAGAGAGGTTTGACTGTATTACATGTTGATGTATTATAAGTGTTTCAGTTGTTTGTGTATGTAACTCTGAAAAGAAGATAAAATGCACGTGCTTTGCAAATATATTTATTGCTATTATTAATACTAAAAGCTAAACTATATTACATGTTGATGCATTATAAGTGCATCTAAAAGCGTATTTTTAGCTTTTTTAAACTAATTTAAAGGTTATTTCAAGCCTCTATTAATCCCGATGAAAACGAGAAACGTAATTTTAAATAATTCCGGACTTTCCTATCCCATTAATTTTTGATTTATCCAAGTTCTAGTCAACTTGGAACGATTCGGACTTAAGTTCATGTGGAATTCTTTCGTTCCCAAACTATATACAATTTGAATTAACGAAATATATCGCACACCTAGAACAATACTGTCACAACTCAAAAACAGAAAAATTTAAGACATGGAAAAGAAATTGATATATTAAAGCAATTAGTAATGGTGCAGTCTATCATACATTAGGTTAGATCATTTCGGCTCATTTGCTTTCATAATGCTTTTAAAATAAACGTTTCTTTTTGACTTTTAAATCATGGCTCTGGGTACATCTCTGAACATTCGGAGTTTCGACTTTTGAGTTGTGACAGTATTCTTCTAGGCGTGCGATATATCGATCCCAAAATCACAAGAAAAAAATTTTAGTATGGGGATACGATTCGGACTTATATGCTATTCTGGAACTCTTTCGTTCCCCAAATAATTTCAATTAAACGAAATATTTATTGTTCCCAAGATCACATGAAAATAATTTTAGTATTGGGATACGATTCAGACTCAAACGTATTCTTGAACTCTTTCGGTAACCCGCTAAATTTGAATTAACGTGTTTACATGACCTGTTCCAGATTTCAATTTTGTTTAAAAGAAAATAATTTTAATACCTTGGAATTTTACAACCTTCGAACTTGCATTAGTCTGAAACTTTTTCAGTGACAATTTTAATTAACGAGTTTATATTAATTGCTCTAGAGCTCATTAATATTTATAAGAAGAGAATTTTCGTAACGATTCAGACTTACGTTACACTTCCAACTTATTTGAATCCAAATAATTCATATTCATTATTCCAGAGCTCATTAAATATTTACAAAAACTTTGCAGTGTCCGGGAACATTTCGTATTTATATTATTTTGAAACTTTTTGGGTCGTAACTAGTAATTTAAACTAATGAATCTATATTCTTTATTCCATATATCATTAATACTGAGAAGTCTATCCTCCCATGAGCAATGGCGCTCTCCCCTCCCCTCCCCGCCAATATCAATATGGATCCCCAAGAATGAGCGACTCCAGGAAATAAAAATATACCCCCCCCCCCCCCCAAAAAAAAGGAAAAATCAATAGAGTGGCCGCGTTTTACAAAAATCCCGTTTGTGCGAAACAGTTTTGATTGAACAAAGAGACTAATTTAATAAAGCTGGATTTTTTTTTTTTTTTTTGTTCTTGACGATTTCATTCAAAAAAGCGGCTGATTCAATTAACCGGCGTCCTATTTAGCACATTCTGCATCATTATTACTCCCCCCCCCGTGTTAACCTTTGATTAATATTTACAAGGGAAATAAAAACAATATTTTCAAACGTTTCCGACCTCCAATTTCACTGGAACTTTTTCGATCGTCCTAATTAGTTTCAACAAAAAAAATTTATATTTAACTAGCTTATTTCCCCAGGATTGCCCGGTATTGCATTATGTTTAACTTATTTCATGCTAAAATAAAATAGATGAGCCTTAAATTGATAATTCATTGTTAATCGTAATCTTTGTAGGAAAATACTCATATTTAAATGCTAAATTTTATGAATTTGTATGCTTAAAAGTTTATCTCTATTACTCTATCTATTCAAAATTAAAAGAAAATGACCATTTAGAGACACAAAACTTGAATTTTGAGCTTTTTGGAGTTTTTTTCAATTTCAAAACCGCCTATGTGAATTCTAGTGCATCCAGGAACCTCTGTGCCTAGTTTGATGAAAATCCGACGAAAACTGTTGATTTGTATAAGGAACAAACATCAGGCCCGTCATTGGGGGGGGGGGGGGCATCGGGGGTCAATTGCCCCCCTGACTTTGAGAAATCAATGTATTTACAAATTTACATATATGTGGGCGTGGTTTTTATGTTTTCCGATGAAATTGCATTGTGTTTGGACCCTTTGCCCCCCCCCCCACCCTGGAAAAACTTGAAATGACGTCCCTGACAAACATACAAATATACATACATTCAATTATTATTTATGGATTTTCCAGGTGCCATTCATATTCATAAGAAAATACTTTTAATGCAATTAAAAAAATCGTAGAAACCAAACTCGTATCAATCACTAATCAAATCAGAGCGCTTACCTTGCAATTAGCCGAATCTACCACCAGAACTTGAAATCGCAACCAACACACTAAATTTCTTTCATTCAGGCATCGCGCTCCTTCCAATCCCACCGTCCAGAGCCGCTCCTGATTGGTCGAGTGTCTGTGACATCACGTAACATTGAATTTCGGCCGCGCGGGGTAATAATAGTATGTCAACGCGCTCTTTCTCCGAGATTAGCATTCGAGTCGGTTGATGGCTTTTTTCGTTTGCAGTGTTGATGTGGGGGAAAGATGATTTTCTTTTGATGAAATAATTGCATTCATTTGCGAGAATTGATTTAATTGTTTGGGTTTCCATTGCGCATAATAATTTCCTCAGATGCACGAGCGAATCATCGACTGATGTTACGACATCTTTTTGATTTTGATGTTCTGTTGGTTTTGGAAACTTCCTTCAATTGTTAGCTGGAAAGATCTCCTTCTGAATTTTTTTAAAGTGATTACACATTCGGATAATTATTTTTTTTAACCTTTCAATGCATGGTACACCTAAATGAATCATACAATTTTTTTATTGAATTTAGAGAGAATGAAACTGCAAGTAAATACTGGGAACAAGACAAGAGAATACTAAGAGACTAAGTTACTCTAATGCGAATTTAAACGAAACTCAGTGTCGCAACAGCCGGGGAGGGGGGGGGGGGGCAAGGCCCACTGCGACCATCTCAATTTTCGTAAACGAGAGCAGTACTGCCCGTGCTAAGCGCAAAAAGGGTATCTGCAGTCAAGATCAAACTTTCGCTTCAAAGTTTTGCACCACCTTATATTTGATTCAGATGAAACTTTTTCAGATTTTTAAAAAAAAATATTTCCCGTTCTGAAATGATCACATAATTTTGTATTTAGGTAAAATACGTCACAAAGAGCCACCTGGTGGCGACAACTCAATTTTGTTAAAAAGTGCAGATACGACTTTTGTGCTTAGCAAGATTGAGTAGGGCGCAGAGACAGATGTTACAGTTAGGTGCAGGGTGTAAAAAAATCGTTTTTTGGAAAAATAAAAATTTCTTTTTTTTTTTTTTTTTTTTTTAATTTTAATCAGATTTTATGGTTTTCGATATAAAAAAAGGAAAAAAAAAAGAAATTTTTGTTATTGATTAATGTATATGCGAAGAATCACGAGTTATTTTTATTTTTCGATATAAAAAAAAGGAAAAAAAAAAAGAAATTTTTGTTATTGATTAATGTATATGCGAAGAATCACGAGTTACGCGCTCCTTTGCTTCATGACCCCCCCCCCCCCCCAATGTTAGCAGTGAGATGAAACTCGATTATATAGCATGGGGACTATCCCCCTACACTTTGTAGGGGTGTTAGTTAGTTCAACACTACTTAGGTAGTAGGAATGATCTGCAGAAGTAATCTATATCGTTTGCGGCCAATTATTATGGAACAGTCCAGTTTTTCACTTTTGCCCCTTTCACTTTGCACTTGACGAATTGCATGGAACGTTTAATATCCAAAATATGTCAAATGTGAACTAAAAAAGTACTGCACGGGACGATAGTAGATCTCAATTAATACTTAAAATTATATAACAAGAAGTTTATCATTTTATAATGGGAAATGTTTTTGAAAAACCACGAATAGTACAATACTGTCGTCCCCGCTGAATCGGGTAACGGATAAACGAATACCTCGCTTATACGAATAAATCTTCTCGGGACCGAAGCCATAGAAGCAATGTTAAAAATCCCCGCTTAAACAAATACAATGCTTAATCGAATAATATTTCTTGGAACCGACAGTATTCGTTTAAGCGGGGCCGACAGTGCGTCTATGAAATTTTGAAAATGACTTGTATTATTATTTTTTTTTCTTTTGATCTTTCAAGCTATTTATTTTTTGACTGGAATCAATTATATGTTCAGAAACTTAGTTAAAACATTGCCAGAGAGATGGCGCTACAAAGTGAAAATATTTTCCTAATGCACTTTGTCTCGCTATTTCACTTTGCCCCACATTCCCCTACTTGTAATAAAAATTTCGTGTTGTCTCAAATTATCTTAATAGAGACTTTAAATAGGATCATTGAAGATATTGTTTTCACATTGATAATAAGGTAAAATTATAAGCATCTTACCTTCTTTCGTTATTGTTTCAGGGAGTGCCAATGACACGATTTTCCATGAAAAATGCATTTCTTTAAGAACGTTTCTTTCACTCATTATAATATGCTACACTGAAAAATATAAAGTACTAGCAGTACCCGCACGGCGAAGCCCGTGTAATAAATGTGAAGGAAGTCAACTGAATAAATATCACTCCAACCCTATGAAGTGAAATTATTATATTCTTTAATTCAAATGTGTTTCACACAACCTTTAAAATTACTCTAAAAGTCCTGTTAAAGTTTAAAAACAATTCGCAAAATAAATCAAAAAGACATTAAGGTAAGTAAGTAACAGGAGATATTAATTACTCAAATGTATTTCAAGGCTTAACTCTATACGCAAATTTTAACCACTATGTAACTTCAGGTAAGGCCCCTATATAGACGAGCCGACGCATCAAGATTAAGTTTCACCACTTTGGATCCAGCTCGTGTTTGATTGGTTGTCTTTTTTGGCGAGTTATCGCGTTTGGTAACTTTCCCTGTGGATTTAACAAAGCTTGGCGATATCCTGAAACTTTGCTCTGGTAACCCTGGCTCTGCAACAATGAAAAATGAAAGTAAAAGTAAATAAGTTGGATCTTGGATCCAAAGTGGTAAAACTTAAGCTTGATGCGTCGGCCTATCTATATAGCGGCTCTAACTTTAGGGAAGAAATGCAGTATTTCTGGAAAATGGACCTAGTGTTTCAGTTTTGGGTATAGAGTTAAGCCTCGAAAATTGACTAAATTTGATTAATTAATATCTCCTGTTCTAATTAACGGAGAGATACGTGGTAGAACTTTTTTTTTCAGAAAAAAAACCCTTTCCAACGATGTATAATGTTATGGGGTGGGGGGAAGTCCCCCCCCCCCTCAATTATGCCGAATACACCAAAAATGAGACTAATTAATTTATTTAAAAATAACTAATTCGAAATTTAGAATTAGACGTTCGAGGTGCAGATCACGGGGACACGTTCGAATTTTTGTGCCAAGTTTCAGGTCTGTAGGTGCTGTGGGGGCTTCTGGCCATCGGTTACAAACATACATACACACAAACAGAGCCCCTCATCTTTATAAAAAGAGATAAAACATTACTTACGTGTTGCAACACAAAATACCTCATGACAAAAAACACTTGACTAAGTTGAATGTCTCATGTGTACCCTAAGCATGGAATTAAAAGTTTATCAAGAATTTGATTTTAAGAGTTTTATATTCATCTTAAATGATTGCGCAAGACGACATTTCCCAATAGTTATTTATGGTAGTGTCCCGAGACGTGGTTTCACAACAGAACATACACAAGTACAAACTTAATTGCTGTAGCATCAATTAGTGCTGCACTTTTGAAACATTTTCTTTGTTTCTGTTTTAATTCATGAATTTATTTATTTTTTTTTTCTGAAACACAAACTTTCATTCGTCCAAGCTCAATGGTTGTCGTTAAAGCTTAAGACTAAAAAAATTTGATAGCAACCAGCGGCCAGTAAACCCAAAAAAGTTAGTAGATACTTTGGCGTCGTTGGTGGAAACTTTGATCCAAGTTCCAAAACTAATCCCACTTCACTTCATTTTGCATACAGTTATATTACACTATGTACTTGCATATATCTTAATTAAATTACTATATAAAAGAAATATGTTTAAAAAAACTTATAAACCTTGTCTGAAACAGAAAGTTATTTATTTTAAAAGCCAAATAATAAGACACTAAGCAAATAAAGCAAAAACTGATCGCACTTGATGCGTATTTGAAATTTAAAAAACATTTAATATAATTTCCTAAATTATCATCAATTTAGTCATCTTTGACTATTTTTTCAACAAAGTTTCATTGCATTTTCTAGATTGAAATTATGTACAGTGAACTCTCACTTAACGCCGCCTCATTTATGCGCCTTTTCACTTATATGACGATTTCAAAAAGGACCCAGCACATTCCATTGCAAAATAATGATAGTACCATTCGTTTATGCGTCGCTCGAAAGATAAATATTTCACTTATGCGCCGAATTTTCCCGAAAATGTATGAAAATGTATTTATTTTCTTTAAAAAATAAGCATATTTCTTTACTTTTCTCTTTAATATTTCGCCTTTATTGCTCACGGAAGGCATTTTTTCCACATGAATTAGAGTGCGGAGAGGGACAAATATCTATTATGCATCGTTTTTAAGGCAACAGTTTGTAATTAGCTATGCTACAATTTTTGTTTTCTCTTAATCATTATAGTTACGTTACAGTAATTGCCAAACTGTAGTAATATGTCCCTTTTCTATAGAAACATTCTTATTCACTCTCTCATTAGAACGTATGTTGCGTTTTAGTCCTTTAAATAGGCTTGTTCACTTATACGTCTCTCTTACTTATACGCCTTTTTCTGTTGGTCCCTAGGGCTGGCGCATAAGTGAGAGTTCACTGTATTTAGATGTTTTGTATAGCAGATCGGTCGATTTTCTCTAAAAGTTAACATTGGTTAACACATCCAGTGACGATGCTAATGCCCATTTTCTTTTCATAATCAGCACGATTGATTGGCAGTTTGTATTTGTGTTCAGAAAAAATGTAGGTCGCCACCTTGGCGAGTGGCAACCGTCAGTCTCGACCTTTAGTTTTCGTGTACCAACGTGTTGTCTTCTTACCCTAAAAGCTACGTTTTTGATGTGTATTTGTACTCAAAGGTGCATTTGGTCGTAAAGAAGCATGTAGCAATAATAACTCAATTTTGAAAATAAAAAAAATATATTGGTTGGTTTTTGAAATAAAAACGTTTTAATTGTGGGAAGCATATTTGGCACCAATTATAATGTGGCACTAAATATATAATTCATTTAGCTTTATGATGCGATACATCACCAACTCGCTTATTCCATCCACGAACCGCAGCTTCGTACTTTTTAGCACTCATCGGCATGGAATAGGAAGAGAACGAGCTGGGAGCAGGAATCCTCTCATAGAGCAAAGAGAGCCAAAAAAAAAAAAAAAAAAAACCGTGCAGCTGATGTGAAATTAGAACACCTTTCCAATTCCATGCTGACGAGTGCCAAAAAGCACGAAACTGCAGTCCATGGACGGAATAAACGAGTTGGTGGTGTATTGCATGTTTCTGCTTTAGCCCTGGCTTACGGGCGGTTACTTACTGCTACATTAATTTTATCTTTATCTTAAATAAATATGTTTAAAAAAATTAATATTCTATCATTAGAAAAGAAAAATCTGGTATGGACCCCACACTACTTCCTTTTACGTGTAAATTTCTTAGTAGTTGCCTTAAGTGTTAAAAGAAAATGCTTGGAGTGAGCAAGGTAACAATTCAAATATTTACTCCCCTAATCTGCCACGAAACAATGCAAAAAATATTTTACAATGGTTAATTTTCTAAATATTGCTGATTTTAATATCATTCAGTGAATTTTTCGCAAAATATCGCCAATAGCGCCAAGTTGAACCCAAATTCAAAAAATAATTTTCTTGCCAAATTTGGCTACCAAAAGCTTGGCGACATATCGCCAAGTGGTCGCGCCAATTCATATCACTTGAGTCTGCATTGAAATTAACACTGATTTACCCCAAAAAAGGGGTAAAACACCCCCTTGGGAACATTCGAATGCAACCACAAGAAGAGGTGCACAACTAGATCATCCTCAGAGCCTACATACCAAGCTAGAAGTTTCTACGGCATATAGTTTTTGAGTTATGCGACACACATACATCCGCACATACGTATATACAGACGTCACGAGAAAACTCGTCGTAATTAACTCGGGGGTGGTTGAAAATTATTTTTCAGCTGCTTATATGTTGGTAGGTACATATGCACGCGCTGACAGGTCGAAAAAACTACTCTACATTCATTCGGGGGTGAACAAAATCAAAATTTAGACTCAAATTTGAGTGATTTTTTTTTTTCGCGATCACAATACTTCCTTTACTACGTAAAAGGAAGTAAAAATCGAGGGATAACAGGCTATTTACTTAACTTTCATAAATCTTGAAAACCGTCCTGAAAGTTGTCTGAAAAAACAAGGACCCTTTACAACGAACTTCCAGAGTTCGCAAAATTTTATTTGTTGTATCAGGAATTTCCCTGTAATGGAATTCGAGCATGTAATGACAATTAAATCCAGACTGAAATTTTTTTTCTCTGAAACGGATATTCTGCTGAAATATTATTCACTGTTACGGGATTTTCCTGCACTGTCTGATTTTCTTAGGTAAAACCTTCCGCGTATTTACGCATGCGCCAGGTCTTCTGTGATCTTACCAAAAGAGGGGTGATAGGTAAGATAACAGTAAGGGGAAGAGTAATAAGAAACATTTTGATCCGAATCAAACAACGTAGAACGATGCTAATTTCAAATACATAGCTTAGTCGAATATGTCAAAAGGATAGCAAAAATGCAAGTTTTGAATTGAAAACTTCGGAAAGTTCCCACTCACAACCCATCACCCCCGTTTTTAAGTGGAACTGTTAATTGCCAGGCGCGGCTTCACGGTCAGACAGTAATTGTATGTTTCCAATTATTTAGTTCAAAAGCTGTACAAAAGAGCTTTTCTAAAATTGAAAATTACAGCGTCGTTTGCAATTCTAAAATTTTTCTGAATTTATAAAACATGAAATGTTATTTTCAAGAATGTTTCCTCAAGAATTCTACTACTAGTAATGATATCCTTACATAATATCTCTACCTTATTACACATTTTCGTAAGCAATTTGATAAGAGAAACAGTACTTCTTAGAAATTATTAGTCTTGATAAACTCTACAAAACAAGAAAACTTTAAAGAAACGCCTTCAGCAGTTTCATTCTCTTTGATGAAAAATATGTCATTAAATTTTATATTATAATATAAAGGTGAGTACAGAATATCATTACCACAAAAACTGCGCATTAGTTGTTTGTCTTTGATTCAAAATCTTAAACAGGTAGCAAACGATTACAACCCGTTTAAATAGCCACAAGTTGAATTGTTGACCAAAATTGATGTTTGATATCGTGAGATGAAAGAGTGAGCTATGTGAAGTGCCGCCATTTTAGTTAATTTTTGACAACCATGAGAGCTCTTAACATGATGCACTGAAGTGAAAATAATGAAATTATATATATACAGAATAAATACAACTTATGGGCCAAATTATTGGTAGCCAAAACAGTACAACTGTTCTTCTCATCCAATAATCTACACTCTAAAAAATGAATATTGTTTTTACAGTATAATACAGCTAATTTTATGTACTTAACTGTAAAAATTGTTAATTTTGTAGCAATAAACTGTAAAATTGCGAATTTTACAGTAAGAAACTGTGCAATTGCTAGTTTTTCAGTTTATTACTCTGCATTTTAGTTTTAAATTGAAACCTCTGCTGCCAGTATTATACTGTAAAAACAAGTTTATTTTTTGCAGTGTAAAAGTTCACTTAAATGCATTCGCTTTAGAGCTATAACCCCAGTCGTC
>JAXGGA010013222.1:0-35958 GCA_038373865.1 Uloborus plumipes | reverse complement strand
AAAAATCTAGTAGTGATAATTTTAAACCGTACACAAAATTAGAAAATTCTACTATAGATATAAAAATTGACTCCTATATCGGAAAGTTGTATAATTAACTTCTGAAACGAACTCTTTTTTTATTAATTAATTCATATATTTATTTTGGATAGTTTTAAATTGCATATTTTTGCAACTTTTTTAGAAAGTATAAAATACTCGTCCAAGAAAAGAAAATCATGGCACTTAAAGCTAACTTTACTTGACAGGACTAAATAAAAACATTCGGCATCATTGCTAAGGGCTAAACACCGAAAATGATTTCATTTTGTGTAACAAAAAGTGCAAATAATGATAGTACCATTATCTGTACAGTCTTGGTACGCCTATTCTCGTAACCAGTATTGAAAGTAATTGCTGATGTCAGACGTGATGTAGCGTTGTTGTTTTTGGACACAGAAATTAAAATATTTATACTGAGAGTCTATTAAAAATTTAAACATCAAACCTTACTAACTTTGTATCTATCATACTTCTCAAAACTTGATCATGGGTCTATTAAAAAGTCTTGCGCATTTCAAGTTTTAAAGTTATTAATGGATAATATTCTCGATTTTCAAATGAAAGTCCATGAAAATATACACCAAAATCTTCCGATTAAACTGCAATTAAAGGGCGTCTATTATATTTAAACCTTATTCTAAATTTCTTTGACAACACTTCCAGCAAAAACAGAAGTCGCTGACCATGACGTCACAGTTCATGATCTCTCTTCCTACTATCTTCCATACGTGCGCTGGATGAAAATAAATTTAAGTTTTCAAGCAAAATCGTTTTAAAAAGATCGTAAAATTAGCGTAAATTAAAGAAAGAAAGGTTTGAAAAATATCGTCTGCTTTCAAAAAACAGTATTGTTAAACATAAAAATTAAAACCTAGTAAAAAGAAAACTAATTAGAATTATTCGCAACTCCAACTAACTATTATAGGAGGCTCTGCGGCCACTGTCCATGAGAGGTAAAACAAACGAATGCCGTTTTGTTTTCACTGCTTCTGAGGCAGGAATTAAGTGAAACAGGCGATCGCAAATTACAATCGCTACTGGAAAGGAATTACATTGGAACGTTTCTTGATAAAAACATCGTGACGTCAGCGTGACGTTTGCGTGACGTTTGCCTATGAAAAACGAGCTAGATAAAACGTCACAGCCTACTTGGCGAATAAGAGAAGATCACTGACTGCTTGTGAGCTCTTATTGGCTCCACCCGTAGTGACGTCAGTGCCAAGTTAAACTGATGACAATGTAATTCACTTCCAGTAGCGATTGCAATTCGAAGCGATTGTAGTTTGCGATCGCCTGCTTCACTTGAATCCCTGCCTAAACCAAATGAATAGTGATATTTGATCGTATGTATTAATTTTTTGTTCTTTATTTTTTTTAATGAATTATCAGTCACAAATACCTATATTTTGACCAAGACCATCTTGTTTTGACGTCCAAACACTTGGAATGCACTGTTTTACCTCTAGAAGGAATTTTGAAAATCCCGCAAAGTGGCGTATTCGAGCTCTGGAGATGCGAATTCAATTTGCCTTACTTTTTAATGTATCGTCTGCGTTTTATGATATTTTGCAAACATGGTTTGGCAAATCAGTTATTTATTTATTATTGTTTCTTAGAATGTTAGAGAACGAGTGTATTATGAATTTGTGAAGGTTTTCATGCTTTTTCAGAGGCGATATAATTAATTATTGTGATGAATTTTGGAATTATTCATTCGAGTTCTTTTAAGACATTAAAAAAGTTCTTGAGTATTGTTTGAAGATAAGTGTAGGACAAGGTATGGAGCCTGAATGTAAAATTAAAAAATCCGAATAAAGTAGTTGTAATTGCAGCGCGGAGCTTAGGAATGCCGTGAATTCGTTCTTGAATTGTAGCGTCAAGCTCCGTTTTGAACTTCGCGACTTTGCGTCGTATTTTGGATCTCTTTCATTTATATTTTACTCGAAAAGCAATTGAAGGGGCAAGTGGATAAAGGTGATATGTGACAGTTTTGGAAAAGCACACTTTTACCATGGATGAAAGTGATAAGGTAATGTATATATATTTTTTAAAGCTTTTCCTAAAAATTTAAAATGTTGTCCATATCACCTTTATTTACTTGCCCCTTCAATTGTGTTTGTGAGTTAACACAATTGAATACACACTAATTTGAATTTGTGCAAATCGGCTCCTTCCCATGTGACCTTGATGCGGAGTTTCATTAAAAAGAAGTAGGATCAGAGATAAAATTATTTTTTTTTCTTCTTTGTTCATCAAAGTTCTTACTGCCTGTGTGATCTCTCTGATTCTAACTATTATACAATGAACTGGCCCGTTTCCGCTTCAAGGTCACTCGCCATCTCTTCATGGTCAAGCTTTAAAGCCAAACTTTCTGCGATTGCAAGTATTAAATCCAAATATAAACTTTTAAACTGGTTCCCCCTTCCAGCTAAAAACTTTTCAAAACCGCACCAAAAGCCTCATAACCAAAATTCAAATGTCACATATCACCTTATCCACTTGCCCCTTCAATTTAAAGTTGATTTTTTAACTGATTATGATCAAACACCTATAGAAACAACGTTTTAAAACTTTTTTTTTTTTTACATTAGGCATAATCTACATTGAAAAATATAATTTTAAATTTTTCTATTTTCTCTTCCTTTTTTTTCAAATTACCTGCGTAAAATAAGGTATGGAAGTTTTTTCGTCTGTGAAATAATTCAAATGTTTTGAACAAAACATTTTTAGAATATTCGTCCGGGGCGCTGGTGGAGGATCTGGCATGCAACACCGAGGATCGAGCAGAGGAGCTTCTTTGCGGGCCACTTTCGAATGGAAGAAGGATGAAAACATTTATATGCTAATCGGGCAAAAAGGAATTGACCCCTGTGGAGAAGTAAGTAGGAAATGATTGGATGTTGAAATTTTATCTCATAGAAGCGTATTTTTTTAGGGTGCTTAATATGCAGAGTGTTTCATATTGAATAGGACAAAAAGAAAATGAGATTGTGAACGTTGTAGTTAATAAATTCAGAAAATTCAAATTTACCTCAAAACTACACTTATTCAAGTTTCTACAGGTGTTCAATACACTCGAGCCCGCTTAATTAGAATATCGGTTAAAAGAATAGCCTGCGTAATGTAATACATTTTCAATGTACTAAACCGTTGTTCTAAGTCACTTTAACCCCGGATCATGGAATATCCCGCTTATTTGAAGAATATTTTCTGGCAAATTGGCTATTCCATTAGACGGGCTCAAACGTATGTGCCCCTCCGGTGACACGACAAACGTCTACACGGTAATTCGATCAGTGGTTGGAAAAACTACATTTCTTTTGTAGCGAACTACAACTACAACTACTTTGTTATAAGTAGTTAACTACAACTACAACTATTTTTTTTAATGTAGCGACTACAAACTACTTTTGAATTGTAGTCGCTACTTCGCTACTTTTTAAAAAATAAATAAAAAGCATACACCGTTTGAGGATTGACCGAAAAAATTCAAAAAGTGGTTTACATTAATAAATTAACCCACTTGAACATAGAATAGAACTAAGAACTGTTTTTGAATTTATTTGTTACTTTGCCTTTTTTTTTTTTTTTTTTGCTAAAATTTGTCCTTTTTTAGATTTTTTTATACAATTTTTATGAATATTCGCCACAAGAAAGATTCAAAACTTGGCAGATTGAAAGAATTCAACCTTTATTTTTTTTTTAATTCGCTGCCAGGGAATATTTAGGAACATGAAAATTATTTGCAGGAATATAAAACTTATGATGCCACATAAACCAATGACATCAAACAGATAGAATGTATTTCGTGAAAATGATGTATCTAGGATTAGCTCATATTTTTATGGTTCTTATGTCTCATTGCGTCCGCTGCTGTACTCGCGCAAGATTTGCACCAGTCAGAGTCAATTGTAATTTGCTTTTTTCCTTCGTTCTCTCCCTTTTTTTAAAATTAATTAATTAATTTTTTTAATTTAAAAGTAGTTTCCAGAAATCGCTACAAACTACTATTTTTTTGTATCGCGCTACTCACTACTCTACTTTTTTTAAAAAGTAGTGCACTACACTACAAACTACTAAAAAAGGTAGCTACTACAGTAGTTTCGCTACTTGTAACGCGCTACTTCCGACCACTGAATTCGATACACATATTCGGAAACGCAGTACGCTTTCTCCTGCATAAACGACATTTTGTTTAACAGCATCTCTAGCGGCGCGTTCGTCATTCGATGATTTTTCCCTGTTGCCAAATAAACCTTGTATAATTGTAGTTACAAAATAAATTTGTTTTGCCTGAATTGCTATTCTTTTTGTCCTATTTAACATGAAACACCCTGTAGAAGTTTAAATGATCTTTTAAGCAATGATATCAGGAAATGAATATTGTGCTTTATTTGGATTTTAAGTTTTATCATATTTGTTGCTAGAAACGTGATTTATGTAATATAATTCATGTGTAAATACAGTCACATGTGTATTAATCATTTCCTCTTGTGTGCATAATACTAATGAATTTGCTTTTTCTTTTAATTTTGTTTCAACTCTTTGATCACATCGTCCTTCTGCTGAAATTAAAAAGGAAACAAGTTTTTATGTAAGTACTAATGATTTTACTCTGAATAAAGTAACTTCTTCCTTTTTTTTTCTCTCATACGTTTTATATTCTGCTTTGCGTTTTGAAGCTATAGTTATAATTGTACGTTTTTGTAAATTTAAGGAAATATAACTTGTAACTTGTTTAAGTATTTAGCCTAAATATAAGAAAATATTGAAAAATGAAGAATTAACCTTAAAAGTTAGCAAGATTCTGAAACTATTACATAAAAAATCAATATTTAAGTTTTAAAATTCTTAAAAATTCTGCCACAATACATTTTGTGTTTTACATTAAAAAAATCTTTTACAAAATTGCCCTTAGACATTAAACATTCTGCGTTATACAATAAAACTCAATAGCTTTGAAAGTCTAACTTTACACTTCGCTTAGAGTCAAATTTGCTCTTAAAGCAGAACACTAAAATATTCGGTCGCAAACAGTGTCGTTGCCAGCTTTTATTGGTCAAAAATGTGTTTCATACATTCACCACGGACGAATTATGTCTTTTAAACATTAATTTACAATGTTATGTTTGCATGTATCATGCATTAATTATAGTCATTTTTTTTTTACTCTGAAGAATTTTCAATTCAAAAAATATTACTATTTTTAGCAATGTGCTATTTCGTGGCACTTTAGTATTATCCGATAGAATTAGCAATTCACCAAACCTTGTGCCACTTATTTCTTCGATCAAAAATAGCTGTTTGCATTCCGAATTCCATAATCAATCACATTTCGTAGGTATCTATCAATTGGGTTAACGAAAATTGGTTTTTTATTGCATCGTTTGGTGATAGTTAGATTAGAGTAATTAGTGATATATTATGCTTAGATGTGTTTCGAAATGTTTTCAGTTACTGTAGATGCTGTGGCAAAATGCTATGAAACGGCTAACTTTCTGGAACGATCAGTATCAATATTTCTTAAAACAAAAACTCCTTCTTGCATTCAAAATTGCGTAAATCAATCCAATTTTGTCGACAGCTATCAATTTGTTAGCCATAATTGGCCTTTTTTTTGCAATAGCAGTGTTTGGTCAGAGAAAGAGTAGAATACAAATTAAATATTTATTTTGAAAGCCTTTCGGTTATAGGTAGTTGATACTTTGGCAAGATGGGCAGTAAAGCTTGACCCTGGCGAGATGGCACGTGACCTTGATGCGGAGTTTCATTAAAAAGAAGCAGGATCAGAGAGAAAATTAATTTTTTTCTTCTTAGTTCATCAAAGTTCTTACTGCCTATGTGATCTCTCTGATCCTAACTATTATACAATGAATTGGTCCGTTTCCGCTTCAAGGTCACCCGCCATCTCTCCATGGTCAAGCTTTAAAGCCAAACTTCCTGTGATTGCAAGTATCAAATCCGAATACAAACTTTTAAACTAGTTCCTCCTTCCAGCTAAAAACTTTTCAAAACCGCATCAAAAGCCTCATAACCAAAAGTCTCCCTTGTGTTGTTTACTTAGCTGCTATTTTTCCATGATTAATAATTTTGTTTCATTCTTGTTTAGTTGCGGCAAATGTGTGAAGATATGCCTGATAACCGCAAAAAACGAAGCATCAGCAAGCTGTTCCAAATGAACAAAGTCCGAAATAAAGGTTCTGGTGGAGGAGGAGGCGGTGGTACCTATTTGTTTAAGGTAATTTCCCTCCATTTACATAAAATATTCAATCGTAAAATTATTACATGCAATATACCCTTAACCCGGTTATGGCATCCATACACTGCAGGTTTGACCTCGTTATGGACTCATCAGTTTGCAATGGTCAATAACCGAGTTGGAGGCACACGTTCTCTAACTGAAGCTGAGATTAACAACAAACTATTAGCTAAAATGAATTTAGCCCACCAGTGAGAGACCGCAGTCCATGGTGTTGTACAACTTGAAAACCAGGGCTGTCGGAAAATTGCACGTAGTTCTACCTTAGTCATAGCTTGGCCTTTATTGTATCGCGATGAAATTTTTTGCCAAGGGCAGTTTTTCGAGATGCAATCGAGCCTGTTTATCTCTTATTTCAAATATCATTAGTTATGTAGTCTGCCTAGTCGTGTGAGACATGTAGCCCTGAGAAAATTATATGTACTAGGTGCAAGTTTTCTAGAAGTTCTATATACTATAGAAAACTAAGAGGAAAGGAGTATTGTTGAACAGTGAAAAGAAAAAGTTCGTTTCAGTTTCATTTTGAAGTTATTCAGACTAGATAGTTTCTTGTGGTTTGGCCGTCTTATGTTTAAATTGTTTCGACTGCGGGGAAAGTAAAAATTTCAACATTTTTGACAGACAATCACAGTCTGATCACTTTTGTCCTAAAAGGTGTGCATAATCTTGCCTTCGATAAAGTCATTAAAATTAATAAAACGCTTAATCACATCATGACATACTGTAAAATGTTAGGCAATATCAATGCAAAAGAATCTGCTAACTCATTGACTTGCTCCAATCGCTTATTTTTTGAATTTCTATTAAATCTCTGCATTAAATAACCTATGTATCAAGAATTTTTCTTCTGTCCGTTGAAATCCGAGATTGCCAAGTTTGACTGCAAACAGTTGCGACTGTATGTTTTCAAACTCCCCATACCACTGATATATTGATGTACTCATTGAAACTCTTTTGCACTAGGTTGACCCCACTACGTTTCAACGTGTACCTGTTGCAGTGGCTGGTGGTGGGGGAGGATTATCAGCCAAACTACCGCCGGACCCCTCCTTCCCCAATGTTCCTCCTCACGGATTAGCTCCAAACAACTCGCTCCTTCCCATCAACGGTTACACTGGACCTGGAGCAGGTAAGTCTTCTGTTGCGATTGTAAGCTCAATCATGCGACTTTGTGTTCAGTGTTTAAATAGGTGTTAAACTCCATGGCCTACTGGTCGTACTTGATTATGTGTAGTAACACAAGATATATTTACAACACAAAGAGAGTAACACCAGGATAACAGTGGGAATCGAAACTACAGCCTATTGTCCACACACAGGGAAAACAGCCATAGAAGCATTCTGATACTATGTGTTTGTGCGCTCTTGCGCGTGCGCGCGTGTGTGTGCGTGTGCGTGCGTGTGTGTGTGTGTGTGTGTGTGTGTGTGTGTGTGTGTGTGTGTGTGTGTGTGTGTGTGTGTGTGTGTGTGTGTGTGTGTGTGTGTGTGTGTGTGTGTGTGTTTTTCATAAGTAGACTTGACAACATACCAGTCTTGATTACATCCTTTACAATACGCAGCGATAAATGTCGTTGCTAATATTTTGTCTGGCTCTTTCTTCTGCTCCGAAATGCTACACAATCACAGTCTCGCTGAGCAAGGAACTTGGTTTCCTCTCAAAACAGCCAGTAATACAAAATTGATTTCTCAAATGTATGTTATTATCAGTTAAATGGTCAGTTAACATTGGTTTAAATCTTTGGGGTCTTAATCCCCTTCAAAGTAGGCTTTGGGAGCCTTCGTCTACTGCCGAAAACACTTCGGATATCTTATTTCCGAATGGGATGCATCTCTGCCGTATCAATACGAGTTCTTCTCCCTCTACCCTTGAAAGATAAGCTTTTAATGTTGTCTTCATTTACGAAAGCAACCAAAAGTCGCAAAAAAAAATTATGTCTGGAGAATAACCTTGTTTCCGAAACATCGACCGCTTCTGATTATTTCGAAAATCGAATACGCATTGAAAGGGACTTTTTTTTCTTTTTTTTTTTTTTTTGAGATTGCAGACGATTTGATGCAGAATACAACGGCGATGGTGTCGTATATTGTTTCACAATAAGCCTTCAAGAAGAGTTTTTGTAATGAAAACATTTAAGTCCAGGGCCCGATTGTTGAATAGGCCAACTAGGCCTAGAGCCCACGCCGTTTAGGGGTCCGCAAATGGCTAAAATTATTTCAGTGTATGGCTAAAATTGTTTTACCCATTGACTAAAATTGTAAAGTTTAAATACAAAGGCCTCCGAAAGCTTTTGGCCTAGAACCCCGGGATGTCTTGATCGGGACATTTTTAAGTACTAATTTGAAGATTATTTCGAAGGGGATTAAGTTAACGTTCTCGTCAAGTGAGTAACTTTTAAAGCATATTTATCTTTAAAAGTTTTGACACGGTAATTAGGAGTGATTGTTCTTTAATCCTTTATGCCCCGACGGGACTCAGAAGTCCCGCTTATATGAATTTAGTATTTTGAATCCTAAATGACTGGAATCATGCTAAAGCTTTTGAATACCACTTTTTGTACTCCTTTGAGATGCCGACAGATGGTACCTACGATCAGAAGCAGTTTTGTTAGAGACTCTAAGACGTTGGGGGCCTTAGACCCTACTGATTTCCAAAATTTTGTAAATAATACGGGACATAAAGGGTTAAATCATACCTAACTTAGGAATATCGTCATACAAAAGACATTGGAACTTATTTTGAATGATTTTCATCTTCATTATGTCTTATTATTCCTCTGTCGTTGATTTATGAGCTAGAATAAATGTTGTTTATCTTTTCCCTTTTTAGGAGGCGGAGGAGGCTGGGATGACCGCAGCCCCGACGCCTACACCGCCGGCCGCTCTCTGCTGGAAGGGAGTCTGGGGGGCGTGGTCTGCGAGCAAGTCCACGTGTGGAAGACGGACGGGGATTCGGAGGAGGAGGAGGGGCCTGCGGTTCTGGCGGGGGTGGAGGTGGATACAGAGGTCAGTAGGATTTTTTTGGTGTTAAAAGGTTTCAGTAAACATTCTGAAGAAGTTTTTAATTTTGTTAAAATTATGCCATATGAAAATAGTACACAAATAATCTGTTTGTATTACAAATAAAGGGCTTGGAGGATGAAGGGGCTGTGTTACATTTTAAAAAATAAACACTCTGGATAATGGTAAGCAATGGATACAGGTAAGCAATTAAAACTTGGTACATAAAAACGTAGATGTCATTAGACCAATTTCATGCGCACACTAACGACAAAACCAGATAACAAACAAGAAGTTCTGTCAAGAACTAAACGAGCCTACTTTCCCGTACATCGACATTGGCACTCTAGCATCTGATCAATGTTATCTTGATTATCTGAGACTGAAAATTATGTCAAACATACTTTTTTAGCACTTAAAGCTGATTTCTAAATGCAAAGTATATCAATCTCATCAGATGAAATAGATACGTAAAAAGTAAATAAACGAATAAATAAAGGTTTTTCGCATCTTTTAGAGAATGTAACCGTTGTACTTCTTCCGTAGAAAAATTCCTCAATTGTTTTCAATAAATCTATATATACTAGCTGCCAGGGCAGCTAGATTAGCTTCCTGCGGCATGCTGATGCATAACGTCCCCCCTCTCTAACTTTTACCTCATTCTGAAGTTATATTATTTGATATAATTTAATGTTCATTCGATTTCAAGACATACCACGCACGTGGCCCGGCGTTGCACGGGCACTTCGTGCCCTGAAAGTAGTGAGAAAAAAAATTCAAGAAACTACTCCCCGCTAACACGGCTCGCTTACAGGCGCTTCACGCCTTTACTTTTTTCCTATATAAAAAAAATCATTCGAATTATTGAGATGCTTTACGTCTTCAAGATGGTGAGGAAAGTTTCAGTAAGTTCAGCTCGCTCAAAGGACAAAAGCAGACATAGACACTCAGTTTTTAATATAAGTAGATGGCTCTTCAACAAATAAGGCAGGAATTCAAGTGAAACACAGACGATCGCAACTCACCAATGCAATCGCAAATTCCAAAATTTGGATTCAAGTGAAACGAATTCACTTGAATTCGACTTACAGTAGCGGTTGCAATATGCGATCGCCTCGAAGCGACTGCAATGGTGTTTCACTTGAATTCGGCCCTAAATGTTTCAAAATATTACCAGTAGCTAGCGATAAAAATTCTACGTAAGTGGCCCGCTTAGGAGTTTCGTGTTTGATTTAGTTAAGCCTTCGTTCATAATTCTCATTATCATTGTTATTATACTGTTTCATAGCAACGACGGTTTGCAAGAATAGATTTCATATTTAATCATTTATTAGGCTTAATCGCTTTAAACTTGATTACTTATTAATTGATATCTTCGCTAATTAAAATCGTATAATTATATCGATTGAAACTAAAGAAGCTTGAAAAATTACCTATCTATCGGTACCTGGTTCGACTTTCAGTTCATTGGCGTTCAGGAGAAAGAAGCGTGACATAGAAAGATAGAAAGATAGTTAGAAAGAAAGATAGTTAGAAAGAAAGATAGTGAGAAAGATACTCAGTTTTTAATATAAGTAGATAAAGATGACGGTGTTCGTTTGTCGTTTGTACGTTTGTAACCGCTGGCCAGAAGCCCCCACAGCACCTACAGACCTGAAACTTGGCTCAAAAATTCGAACGTACCCCGCCCTCGTGCACCTCGAACGCCAAATTTTTAATTTCGAATTAGTTATTTTTAAATTAATTAATTAGTCTCATTTTTGGTGTATCCGCCATAATTGAGGGGGGAAAACCTTCCCCCACCCCAAAACATTATATATCGTTGGAAAGGGTTTTTTTTTCTGAAAAAGAAAAGTTTTAGCACGTTTCTGTCCGTTAATTAGGACAGGAGATATTAATTAATCAAATTTAGTCAATTTTCAAGGCCTAACTCTACGCAGAACTGAAACACTAGAGCCATTTTCCTGATCAGCTGCTCTTTTGTCCCTGAAGTTACTTTGTGGTTTAAATTTGCGTATAGATTTAAGCCTTGAAAATTTATTCAATTTGATTAATTAATATCTCCTGTTACTTACTTAACTTTCTGTCTCTTATATTTATTTGGCGAATTGATTTAAACTTTAACATGACTTTAAGTGGAATTTAAAAGGTTGTGGAGCGCATTTGAACTAAAGGATATAATATTTTTTCTTCAGAGGAGGTTAAAGTGAATTTAAATTTATTAAGTTGACTTCCTCAAAATTCGGGGTTCCCGAAAATGTCACAATGGAACTATCATTGTTAAAAATTTAGGGATGTCTGTTCAGTTCCTCTTCGCATTTGGCGTCGTAAAGTTTGGCGACAATCAGGAAATTTACCAAACCTCCCAGCCAGTGAAACACTACTTTCTCCAACTCAAAGAAAAATAAAACGGTCTGGGAAGGAACAGTAGTTGTTTGCAGTTTAAAGCGTATTTTATTGCATGTTTAAAACATGTATTTAATGCCGCCATCACTAAATTTTTAATATTAATAGTTCCATTCTGACATTTTCTGTAACACCGTTGTTCAGTTAACCGGGAAATTTTCCAAACTTCCCGGCCAGTGAAATCTTGATTATTTGAGGGTCACTGTTAGATTGTAATCACTTCAAAGAGATGGTACGAAAGACATTATATTTCTTTCCTTTTAATGTTCACATTAAAATCATTGAAGAATGGTTGTGGCTGATCTTCCTGATACAATCGGTTCCCTATGTTAATAAATTTAGATTTGGCGACCAATTTTACATTGAAATTACGGTTAAATCGGTGAATTATATTAAATTTCAAGGGCAATATTGCTGTGGTCGTTGAGAGTTTTCGAAAATCTTGGCTCTACAGCTGTGTCAAAAGTTCCATTGAAACGTAAAAGTTTCGCTAAAAATAAATAAGTTAGTCACACACACACACACGAAAAGAAGTCTTAAGAGTTGAGTTAAACTTTATTTAGTTAACTTCCTTTACATTTATTGCACGGGCATCGCCGTGCGGGTACTGCTAGTAAATAAATAAATAAAAGTACAAAGAACATACACAGAAAGGAAAAAAAACTCGTTCGTTAATAAAATGTCTCGAATTTCATTTTTAATCCGTTGCCAGTTGTTAAATATAAATAAAAATAAAATGCTCTCGCTAATGAAAAATTTTTGTTACAAAAAAAATCGTCTGCTAAAAAAATAATAAGAAAAACAAAACAGTGCAATAAATAAACAACAAATCGCCTGCACAGTCAGTCATTTTTTTTTCTGAGCCTGCATTTCCGCCATGTTTACGGAGTCGGAGTCGGAATCAGGCCTCACAGAAGATTAGCCAGAAAAGTACTTTACATGCATTATTTATCAAAACCATTTCCTTACAAAATTAGTTTGAAGGAAATCCGCCTTTAAGCTCAGGATCAACATTCAGCTTCAATTTCCCCGTAGGCGCTAATGTTAAGTTTTTTTCTGAACGGTTCAACGTTGAACGAAAAATGGTTCGAATCAAAAAGCGAACTATGGGAAAGAAAATCTCCGAGATCTTTCGAACAAAAAAAAAATGTATTCAATTCGGACGGTTCACTTAAAAGTTATCAGGTGGGGAATGGTTACTTGAACGGTTCAATGTTGAACGAAAAAATGTTCAAAATTTAAATATGATAATGAAGTATCCTTGCTGAGATCCTTCGAACAAAAAAAGTTTGTTTAAATTCCACTGTTCACTCAAAAGTTATTAGGGGGTTGTTTGAAGGGTTGTTTGAACGGCTCAAAGTTGAACCAAAAATTATTCAAATCAAAAAGTCACATATGGAACACATATCACGGAATCACATATCACATTCATACGGAATCACATATCACATACGAAAAATCAAATATGGGAATGAGCTGTACTCGCCGAGATCTTTCCAACAAAAAAAAAGTTTGTTCAAATCGGAATGTTCATTCAAAAGTTATTAGGGGGGGACAGACAGACCGACCGACCGACCGACCGATCGACCGGCATACAAATTCCCCATCTCAATACCCTACTTTCAAATTTTTAATTTTTCAATATTCATTTTTCTTTTTTATTTCTTTTTGACTTTTTTTGGATTTTGCGATATTTTTTTGACTTGGCGATATTTTTTAGATGCATTAAGCCACTTTTAATGCTCTTTAGTCTTTCTTTTATTTTTAACGGGAAAGTAGGCTAAAAAGCAGCAACAACTGAAACAATAAAACTTTAAACTTTAATTACTCGCAATTTCTGTTTTGTCACATAACCCCTTCATCTCCCAAGCCCTTCAAATCTCACTGAACAATTTCACGCAATTGTTACAAATTTGTGAAAAATACCTTACGATTGATTCATCGTCTATATAAGAATAATTGAAATTCAGCTCATTTGATGGCCGATATCTTGTTAAGCTTTCATGAGTTTCAACAGGATTTCTTTTTATAAGTTGGGCTGTAAAATTTTGGAAGCTTTAAAGTTCTATGTCTCGAGGGTTCGCCTGTGATAAATTAATCACTTTAAATGCTCACATTTCAGCAAATTTTCAACATTTTTATTTCAAATTTTAGAATAATCATTCTCTTGAACGCTGTTAACCTTTTTTGAAAGTTTGGTAAGGTTTGACGGAAAACTGTTTGTTACGAGCGAAAATATTCGAGAAAAATTAACATTTTTGAGGAAAATATAATATTTTCAGGATATTTTTTAAAGAAATGCTTATGTCTTCGTGAATATAGGTGCTGTTTTTGTAAAATTCTATCATATACAGAGTAAGTAAACTAGTAATTGAAGAATATCAGCTGGGGGTATCATGCTTTTTATGCGATAAAAGCTACAGATAAATTGCTCTCTTATTTCTCAAGAAATTCCTTAGAGTGTAAACTTTTACAAATGACGCAGTTTTTCTGTCCGCCATTGTATTCAGGATGATTGACAAATTTTTTACTAGTTAAGAGGGGTGATAGTAACCATCCAAACGACCAATAATAAAATTTATCATTGGGTCACATTCAACTCTGAGAGGCGGAAAAAAGTGAAACTGAAATTAGGATTCCAATCTCAACTTACAACAATGTTAGGATAGCGAATGAATAATATAAAAAGTCGTACAATCAGACTTATTGTATAGTGAAAAACTCTCTGCAAGTGCTCGTAATGTCAACCATTGTTGTAGTGTTTTTGCGCAGATGACACTGGCAACGTTGTATCGTTTTTATATGACAACATTTGTCATTATTGCCTTTCTCAGGTATCTATGAAGATGCGGCTTCTTCTCAGTAGAAATTATGCGCTAAATTCTTGAAAGTCTTAAGGAGTATTTTTAAAGGCAGGTATCATAGCTGGTGTGTCATCGGTGGAAAGAATTAAACCCTAGATTTCTACATAGTAAGTGAGGCGGTTCCATAAACTTGCTACTTTCATGAGAGACTTAATCTTTATCTCTATCTCTTCTCTACTAATAATAAAGCTGAAAGTTTGTCTCTCTTTCTTTCTGTCTGTCTGTTACGCGCGTAGCGCCAAAACCGTTCGGTCGATTTTCATGCCACTTGGCACAAAATTAGTTTGTAGCATGTAGTTTTGCACCTCGAAGCGATTTTTCGAAAATTCCATTTCGTTCTTTTTCTATTCGAATTCTTAGCGGAAATTCGATAAAATAGGGAAGAAATATTTCACACACATTTTCAAGTCTTATGTCATTCGAAAGCTTGAAATTTTCTGCACAAAATGAAGTTTTTTCGAAGTTTCTACGATCATCAGGAGAGTTGTAACAATTGTTTTTGGAATCCCGAAATTCAAGGCTTACCTTCAGTAAAGCAAGCCAAACGATTCTAAAATGGTTGAGCTCTAGAATAAAATTTGTTTGAAAAGAGAGATAAAGTGAATTATTTTATCAACGGAAATCAACTTTTCATGTTGTTACTATGGTTACGTGTTCATACTTATTTTTGTTTCGTTCTTTTTCCAGGGTTGCCAGCGTCAATCTTCGTAGACTACGGCCAGACGTAGTATTTTTGATTCTACGGTAGTATTTTTTCGGCCCAAATAAGGAGCGTAGTATTTTTCTGGCAACCCTGTCTCCAATACACTAATGACTTAATTAAAAGATTTGGCGGATTTTTTTTTTTCATTTTCATAGATTTTGCATTTCAGCAATATTGATTTTGGCAACGTTTGGAAACAGTAGTATTTTGTAATATTTTTTTTTAGAGGAGGCGTAGTATTTTTTTGTTCCAATTCTCTGGCAACCCTGTCTTTTTCCCGGTGAAGATGCTTTGGGACCCTGCTTGGCGCGTTTTCAAAAAGTCAACTACGCAAAATAGCTAGGGTTACCACGCTTGGCGCGCCTATCGTTCATTTAGCGAGAAAAGGGTACCTAAAGCACAGATTAACGAAATATCGTATCAATGGAGTCCCTTCACGCAACGTCACAGGTCGCGTTAGGTCACGTGTCAACTAGGAAGCCGATGTACGCAACGGGGATTAAGCGTTGAAAGCATTACTGAAGAACCGTTCTTTTTCTTAACAAAATGTGTTGCTTGTGGATGCACTAAGGTTGCAACTGAAGTCAATTGCAAGGAGAAGTTATTTTTCATATTTCCTCATGTAAATAAAGATCATTTAAAAGTTTTGTTTATAAAAATAAAATGAGAAAACTTACGGCCAAAAAACATTGTTTTTTGCAGATGACTTCGATGAAGAATGCTTTAAGTGTCAAAATTTCACCAAAAGATTACTAATAAAACAAGGCGCGTTCTGTACAAAATTATTTTTTAAGAAAGAAAAGAAAAGGAGAGCTTTAAAGTGTTTAAATGCTTCATCAAGTCAAAGTGCTGTTTTTTTTTTTTGGAAAATTAAATTGTTTACCCAAATGTTTTCATAAATTTTACATAACATTGAAATATATGAAATCCCCAGCTAATGCAAATCAACCAACGAAGCTCTACAGATAAGTTGTAGATTAATAAAGTTTTTTTTTTTTTTTTTCAAATGTCGATGTAAGTTTACAAAAGTTTCTTTTCTTCTTCTTGCAAAAAAAAAAAAAAAAAAATCAATATAGCATTTTTAATTCGTACAACTTTTCCTAACAGGTACATAAATATACAACGCAGAACAATAGAAGTTTTTCGAAAATTATATGGAAGAAAAAGTTCACGTAGTTTATTGTCTTTATTTATAACTATTATTATTTGTTATTAGTTTTATATTAATTTAATTCGTTTACATATCATTAAAAAAGAGCATATTTCAGCCAAATCTTCATTTTACTACTTCCTTTACTACTTAAAATTTATAGATATAAACATGTAGCATAAATGAATTATTTAGTGTATATGAATATTTCTCTGGCCAATATTTAAAAGACCTGGGTCTTACTGTTGCTCTGCGGAGAAAATATACTTTAGTTAATATAAGTTGAAAAAAAATATAAATCTTCTGTTTCAAAGAAAACTAATTATTTCAACTCTTATTTTGAATATTATTTTTGAAGCATTCATTTTGCTATTAACCACTCTAACAAAATATTTTTTCTTGTAAAGCAATTACATGTTGAGAAACTGGAAATTTATTTAGCAATGTTTTCATCCCATTAATATGCTAACATTTTTCTCAGCAGTAACGTACATAGACTCCCCTAACGTACATAGTGCGCCCCCCTCGCAAGATCTATACATGTCCCCTCTCACCCCCCCCCCCCCATTTTTTTCGATCAAAAAAAAAAAAAAAATCCGTGTAGTGCTATTTTTCCGTATTGCATGCCCCGAAACTTGTGTGCCCCTCCCCTCCCGTGCCGAAGGGCGCTATGTACTCTACTGTTTCTCTGTATACATATAATAAAAAGTTTTTAAAAGCACAAACCTGTTGTATATCGTTGAAAAAAAAAATCTTTATCGAAGAATTCAAGAAGCAAATAGCTGAAAAATATACATATATTGCTAAAACGTACAGTTGTAATTTAATCAGAAATTATTGGTATTAATTAACAAAACTTTTACTGTTTTATCCAGTACTAGTTTATTACTAAGTATAAAATGCATTTGATTAAAAATTTTGGTAGCGTGAAACATCACTTAGATACCACTTAACATTTACACTATTTCATTGGATGGTACTTCTATGCCCGAAAGCAGAATACTGCTAAATCGGCGACGTACGTCGCAGAACAGACATCGCGACTGCAGAACAATTCTGTTCAAAATTGAGCAAAAAAAAAAAAAAAAAAAGTTATACTTCGAAAGCGTGCAAAAAAAAAAAAAAAAAAAAAAAACGTTTCGCTCGTAGCCCATGTCTCGCAGAGCAGCTGGCAATAATGTCGGCGCCGTAGCCTGCCATGTGCCATATAGACCACAGCAGACGTGCAGACGACTTGACTTGAGCTTCTGAGGACCTTCCTGTTTTTTTCCGCAGAACTTCAGTGATGACACTTGCGCAGACTTCGTTTGAAGTTCTGCAGTCCTTATTTGGGCCGCAGAACTTTAGCTACGAAACTTGCAGTACACATTCGTTATTCAAATAATGTTTCCAACGATTATTTTTTTCCGCATGAGAATCGCGGGGACTCAGCATGAGAATCGCGAGGACGCTAACTTAGTCTGAAATTCTGCGAGCCTTCACATTTTGGCCGCAGATCTTAACTGACGAAGCTTGCTGTAGGTACACAAATCAGTTCTTCAAATTATGTTTGAAACAATTTTAATCGCAGGGGCGCAGGTTTTCAATTGAAGTTTTGCAGGTCTTCACATTTTACCCGCAGAACTTACCCGCAGACGAAGTGTGTAGTACAAATAGTTTTTCAAATTATGTTTAAAACAATTAATCCTTCCGCGTTAAAGAGTCGCGGGGAGCGGGATTCGTTTGAAGTTCTGCGGGTTGCCAACACATTTTATCCACAGAACTTCAGTGACGAAACTTGCAGTACAAACTATAGTTATTCAAATTATGTTTCAAACAATTAATTCTTCCGTGTTAAAGAATCGCGGGAAAACGGGCTTCGTTTGAAATTCTGCGAACCTACACATTTTATCCGCAGAGCTTCAATGACGAAACTTGCGGTACAAATTAGGTATTCGACAATGTTGAAAACATTTTTTCTTCGTGAGAGAATGGCGGGAGGGGGGGGATAATCGCTTGAAGTTTCGCGGTCTTTCACATTTTGGCCGCAGAGCTTCAGAGAAGAAACTTGCAGTGCATATTAGTTATTCAAATGATGTTTAAAACTATTAACTCTTCCTGTTGAGAGAATCGGGGGGCGCAGGCTTCGTTTAAAGTTCTTCGGGCTTTCACATTTTGGCCACAGAACGTCAGCAACGAAACTTCCAGAAAAAAATAACCTTTCAAATTTTCTTTAAAACAATAAATCGTTACTCATGAATAAATGGCGGGGGGGGGGGGGTGTTCGCTTGACGTTCTCTTTGCATTTTGACCGCAAAACTGCTGTGACGAATCTTACAGAACAAATTAAGATTTCAAATAATTTTTTCTACAGAAGAATCGAGGGGACACAAGCTACGTCTGTAGTTCTGCGGGCCTTATCATTTTAACCGCAAATTAGTTACTCATATTGTATTAAAAACAATTTTCCGGTGAGAGGATCGCGGGGGCAAAGCTTTGTTTAAAGTTCTGCAGCATTTCACATATTGCCGCAGAATTGCACTTACGGAACTCGCAGTGAAAATTATTTATTCAAATGATGTTTAAAACAATTTTTTCGCGTAAGAGAAAAGCGGGGTGGAGGGGGAGAGGAGTTTCCTTTCAAGTTTTTCGGGATTTCCCATTTTGGCCGCAGAATTTTTGATGGAGCTTGAAGTAAAAACAGTCATTAAATTATTTTAAAACAATTTTTCCGCTTGAGAGAATCTCAGGAGACGAAGTAACTATATTTGAAACAATTAACTTCAGGCTAAAATTAGGAAAATAGGTGCAGTCCAATCCCCCCCCCCCTTCTCACTAATCGGAAAAATGTTTTTTTTTCCATTTGTTCTGCGATCTGAAAATTAGTTAACGTCCCAATGCCGAGCTTGAACTTTTTGAACTTGAGTTTTTTGAACTGAATTTCTGAACCGATGATGAAGTATATACATATAGTAAGCATTAATAACATAATTATAAATATATTTGTTAAACTAAAGCGTTTAAAATATGAATTAATGAAAATAAAGCAAGAAGTATTTGCAAACTTATGAAATCTTTCTAATTCAAACTCTTCATAGAAAAATGAAACAAATTTCAAAAAAATGAGAAAACACCTTTTGGTAACATTTCGACGGTAAATATGTAATGTATAAATCTATCTTGCAGAACAATTTTGGGCAAATAATTTTGCGTCGCAGAACATCACTAAGTATTCTGCTTTGGGGCTTCTATGAATAAAATCTAAATATCCTTAGTTTCGTAATGGCAGAGTTAAAATTTCTTAAAAATATATTACATAAATATATGACTGAGTATATATTTAATGATTCTACACTAGATAAAGAAAACAAATTATAAAGCTCATTTGATTAGTGAAAAAAAAGAAAGAAAAGAAAAGAAAGAAAGCAAAACAGAAGTTTCACATTACGTCCTATATTTTTTCTCACAAAACCATGGGTATTTTAATTGTATTTGCACAATGTATTCACATACAAAATAATGTTTATAGAAATGCATATATTTTAGAAAAAGTCAATTTCAATTTTAGCAGAAAGTCATTTTACTATACAAGGAGAAATTTAAAATATGTATTCATTACAAAGAACATTTTTTAAAAATAAATTAAAAACAACTTTTTATGCTGTTTTTATACTCTTAACTGACACTTACAATTTTTTTTTTTCTAAAATTACCTCTCTCATGCTCATGCTAAAAAAAATTCAGAGAGAAATAAACTACTAACAAATATTACGAAGTAAAAAACATTAAAAGTCAACTCTAAATAAGAGATTAAAACTAAATCAATCTGACCTAAATCATAATTAAAAAGATTAAACTAAACGTAAGTACTATATTATTAATTACAAAAATAACGTAAATAGCCAAAGCAAACTAATTTTGATCGGCCACCTCCAGTTAAAACTCAATACGAAAGCATGCTAACAGAGTAGCGATCCCAGCCGACACGTGACATCCACTGTGCGGCCCTCTAGGGGTGAATTGACTCCATTGCGATATTGCATCGTTTTCTTAAAGTGTTTCATTTCGGAAAATGTATTGTTTTGTTTTTTAAGCTAGGAAAGAAAACTTTCTTCTTCTTTTAAACTTTGGTAAGATTTCTGTTGGTTCCTGTTATCAACAAAATTGTTCTTATTTTCTCTTTTGGCTTATTTTTGTCCATCTCCCTTGGGGTTGCATTCGAATGTTCCAAGGGGGTGTTTTACCCCATTTATCGGGTAAATAAGTGTTTTCAATGCAAGGTGATATGAATTGGTTAACAAAAGTGATATGAATTGGCGCGACCACTTGGCGATATATCGCCAAGCTTTTGATCGCCAAGTATTTGACGCCAATTGGCGAAAAAAAATTTTTTTGTATTTAGGTTCAATTTGGCGCTGTTGGCGATATTTTGCGAAAAATCCACTGAATGATGTTAAAATCGACGAAATTTAGGGCGCTTTTCCACTTACCGACACGGCAACGATAAATCGTAAGCGATTGTCGTCATCCGACATTGGAGCACGCAAAATGCATTAAAATATGTTATACGCTTTTCCATCTCCCGATTCCAGGACGATTGTGCCGTCCCCGACAGAACGCTGTCGTTTGTCGTCCCATTCGTGTCGGATGGCAGCCGTCTAGCCTTTAAAATCGGGACGATATTCATCCATCTGTTTACTTTCTTCGAAGTATAGCAATGGCGTTTAAATTCGACATCTCTGCATTAATAAATCTAAGTTTCAATTTGCAGACGATTAATAAAAGATGTAGCAATAAAAGATTTTAATCATTTTATTTTATACTTTGGGCGCGTTCAGAGTACGCGCCCGAGCTTCTCGGGAAGCCCGGGTTCTTTCCAAAGCGTTCAGAGCTGCCATTTGGAACGCCCGAACTTCCCAAATGCTGTCCAGAGTAGACGCCCGAGCTTCCCGGGCTCAAGCACAAGCAGCCCAGGAAATTTAGCTGGGCAGATAAGTCACGTGTTTGGGCGCTTAGCAAAGGATGATGCTCATTGGCTGAAATTTATTGCTCTTTCGTCTGCTAGGATTTACGAAGAGTGATTAAAACAAAATCTTGAAAACACATACACAATGGTCAAAAATACGCACGCTATTTGCTGTGATGAATCTGAAATGGTACATTTCCTTGAGAATCGTTCATTGCAGGAACAATCCTGTCAGATAAACGAGATCGATGAAATTCTTTACTTACTGTTAGGCCTATTTCATCGTAAATTCCTTCATTTAAAATAACATATTTCTCATTAAATTCGATAAGTCATTTCGATCCCACGCTCAACCATGACGGTAGATGAACAATAATTGCCGCCAAGGTTAAGAATGGTATCATTTTGGGCCGAAATATAGGAGCGAATGCAGGATTGTTCCTGCATTGACAACCGCGTAACTTTCTACTGTTGTGTCCGCCATTTTGTTTCTTCCCGAAAGGCACAAGTGCTGTCCAGACCACAACTTCCCGGGCTCGTCCCGGGCAGCTATTTATGACGTCACGGCTTAAACGCCCGGGCGGCCCGGGCGAATACTCTGAACGCAGCCTTTGTTTCATTAATTGTAGCGCAGGCGATTTTTAATGCTTCAAAAGAGATTAAATTTTCATTCTGAACTTTCTTCGATAAGGAACACAGTAGTCATGGCATTCAAGTTTGACGTGAACGTTTTGTGTGAATTAATTGAGCAGCAACCGTGTCTATGGGATAAGCGAAATATTTTATTCAAAAACAAAATTCACAGGGATAAAGCCTTGGAAGAAGTTTTTAGATTTTTAGATGAGGAATATGATGGCAAATCTTCTACAGAAAAGAAAGAGACAGGTAAGTTCAAAGAGCATTGTTCGTAACTATAAAAATATATTATACACTTTAGATTAAACTACTTGTGTTAAATAACCTTGTCCAGATTTTAACTTTTTACTATTCTTTGTAAATTTAGTAAAAATATTTAAAATCACCTAAAATCTTTTTGCAATTTCATGAAACGTGTATAAAACTCACCTACAATGTACCTTTCTTTAAAAATATCGTGCACCCAATACCGTTTCTTAATTTGTTTTCTTTTTCTCCGGAGGTAAAGCAAATATAGTAGTTGTAATCTGTTAAATTGAGCAGCCATAATAATCGACGTGCGAACACAGTGCTGTTTCGAAATGAAATGCGGCGGAAAATGACCCGTTCGGAGAAACGATATCGTTTGAATGGAAAAGCAGTGCTATGGACGACACGACACCGTATTTATCGTTGCAGTATAACCGTCCGACTTTCGTCGTTGTCGTGTCGTCAAGTGGAAAAGCGCCCTTAGGAGATTAATCATCGTAAAACATTTTTTTGCATTGTTTCGTAGCAAACTAGGGATACAAATGTTTGAATTGTTATCTTGCTCACTCCAAGCACTATTTTAGCACTTAAGGCATCTACTAAGAAATTTACACGTAAAATTAAGTAGTGTGGGGTTCATATCAGATCTTTATATCACTTTGAAGGAATTATAGTTGAATAAAACTAAAATAGAGCATTTTTTCTGCTATATCAATTATTTTACAAATGAACTTTTAATTTTATACCACGGGCAAAGCCGTGCGGGTACCGCTAGTAAACGAATAAAAAGGTACGAATCACCAATCTGCGAAACTTGATGCAGCTATACTAGAAGTTAATGTAAGAATTAAAACCACAAATGCCGGTCCAGTAGATGGATAAGCTAGGGTCATTGCTACACTATTACATAAGACGCAAGACGATAGCAAAAATCATTAAAAATAACGAATTTACATCACAGGAACAACACTATAAAAAATATACTGGAAAAAAGCAGGAAGCAAAACGACGTCAGATATTTTTAGGATAGATTCCAACAGACTCTCATAGCGTGAGTGGCCATTTTGCTTTTATACAATTGCACTATACATCATTATAATAAGCAATTCCCTACTTGTCTAATGTAGCATAAATACACTGAAGTGACAAAAGTCATGGGATACCTCTTAATATCGTGTCGGCCCTCCTTTTGCCCGGCGAAGTGCAACAACTCGACGTGGCATGGACTCAACAAGTCGTTGGAAGTCTTCTGCAGGAATATTGAGCCATGCTGTCTCGATAGACGTCCATAATTGTGAAAGCGTTGATGGGGCAGGATTTTGGGCACGAACAGACCTCTCAATGGTGTCCCATAAATGCTCAATGGGATTCATGTCGGGCGATCTAGGTGGCCAAATCATTCGTTGGAATTGTCCAGAATTTTCTTCAAACCAATTGCGAACAGTTGTGGCCCGGTGACATGGCGCATTGTCATCCATAAAAATCCCATCGTTGTTTGGGTACATGAAGTCCATGAATGGCTGCAAGTGATCTCCAAGTAGCTGCACATAAGCATTTCCAGTCAATGTTCGGTCTAGTCGCACTAGAGGACCAAGTCCATGCCATGAAAAAACAGCCCACACCATTACGGAGCCACCACCAGCTTGAACAATGCCTTGCTGACAGTTTGGGTCCATGGCTTCGTGGGGTCTGCGCCACACTCGAACCCTACCATCGGCTCTTACCAGCTGAAATCGTGACTCATCGGACCAGGCCACGGTTTTCCATTCATCTAGGGACCAACCGATATGCTCACGTGCCCACGAGAGTCGCTGCAAGCGATGTCGTTCTGTCAGTAAAGGCACTCGAGTCGGTCTTCTGCTGGAATAGCCCAAGAAATCCAAATTTCTCCGCACAGTTCTAGCAGACACGTCCATTGTACGTCCCACATTGATTTCTACGGTGATTTGACGCAGTGTTGCTTGTCTGTTAGAATTTACGACTCTTTGCAGACGTCGCCGGTCTCGATCTTTAAGTGCAGGCGGTCGACCACTGCGCTGTCCATGGTGGGATGTTATGCCTGAAATTTCATACTCTCGGCACACTCTTGACACAGTGGATCTGGGAATGTTGAATTCTCTAACGATTTCCGAAATGGCTTGACCCATGCGTCTAGCTCCAACTAACATTCCGCGTTCAAAGTCTGTTAATTCACGTCGTGCGGTCATCATCACGTTAAAACCTCTTCACATGAATAACTTGAACAGAAATGAAAGCTCTGTAAAAGCACTGCGCATTTATACCTGTTCTATGCGATGCTACTGCCATCTGAAAATTTGCATATTGCTATCCCATGACTTTTGTCACTTCAGTGTATAACGAAGAAGGAACATCATTATTGTCAAAAGCCATGTTAAGAAATTAAGTTGTATATAAATAAATTTAAATTTTTTCAACTGAAGTTACTTTTAAAACTTTTTACTTAGAAAAGAAATTTAATCCTGATCGAATGGTTCAAATTGGTTTTGGCACGCTTTTTATGTCGTAATCAAAAAATACGTGAGGACAGTAGGGACATGACTTTTTTTTATGAAATAAATGTAATGAAACTCAATATTATCTTTTTCTGCTAAGCCTCATTTATGTACCCTTTCAAAGTGCTGTAGTTTGACTTTTTTTAATAAAATAAATGTAATGAAACTCAACATTATCTTTTTCTGCTAAGCCTCATTTATGTACCTTTTTAAAGTGCTGTAGTTTTTGTGTAGCATTTTATTGCACAAGATTTTCAGATTTACAACAGATGTTTAAACATTGCGCCAACTAGACTAGAAATATTTATCTGCATCATATAAATGGTATGACATAAGTGTTAATATCGCAAAAAGGAAACATAATAGAATTTTGAAATATGCACACAATATATAATATTATGACACACGATATATATTTTTTGAGCTTAAATAAATAGCCCATTACTCCCAAAATATTTGAAAATGGAATAAGGGGCTGTCGATGAATGCTGTCACACTTTGAAGGGGAGAGAGTTTTGTGAAACTGTGACAGTGTGTGACAAGGGGTAAGGGAGTGGCAACAAGGAGTCTGACCTTTTATATCAAGTATGTAACGAAAAAGGGATGAAGTGTGACGCTTTGTGATAAAGGGAAGCAACACCCAACAAGACACGCCTTGGGAAAAGAGAATCTAAAATGTCGAAAAAAAAAAGTTGAAATCATTTATAGACATTATTTAACTAGATTTTATGGTCAATTTTTAGCGATACTATAACATACCTGTAAAATTATCTCTACTATAATCAAATATATTATCAGCTTCATTATTAGTTCCTCGACTCGTTTGTAAGAGACTTGCTATCATTTCATTAAATACAGAGCCTGAAATTATATAAGTTGCTTAGTTTTATTCGTGTTTTAAAAAAAAAAAAGTTGTGCCATAATGAAATTTAAATTAATTTTATACCCATACTTTACATAAAAACCTTAATTGCTATGCAGTTAAAGTGACTTCTTGTAAATTTTTTGGTAGTTTGAATAATGGTTGTTGTTCATCTTGTAATTTTTGAGCAAATACAGAACTAACCTTACGTAAAATGATTTTTTAGTTGGATTAGTTTGAAGATATTTTTAGCAGCTCAAAATATAAGTTTTGGCTTATATGAGAAAATTTTATAGCTTTTTATAAAGTGTCCAAAATTATTAAAAACATAATTTTTCTTTTATAAGTTCGAAAAAAATGACCCAGATAATTAACGCATTACTTATTCCTGATTTTCTTCTATTTGAAATAGAAGAAAATATCTGAGTAAGCAAAATAGACATTTTTGTAGACTTAAGACAGGTGTTAAAAGTGAATTTTTTAGATTCTAAAATTTTAAAAGTTGAGACTTATTCTAAAGAAAAAGGGCACCAACAATTTTCTTAAAAACTGTACAATGTAATATACATTCTTAAATTTAAAATTGTCGCAAATATTCAAGCCCAACTAGTATTTACTGTTATTTCACTAACTTAAGTGTAGCTGTGCTTGTTAAATACTGCTTTAAAAAAATGCTTGCTTTCAAGTTTTTTTTTTTTTTTTCAATTTTTATCTGCTTAAAACTCTTACTTGCAATGGTTTACATACATTTTAGGCTCAAAATACTTCGCCGTTGCCATATTTATTAAGTTATTTAACGTCCTGTGTAAGGGATATTTTGTAGATATGTGAGCAAAATACGACCTTACTTGACTTTACTTTTGCAAAGTAACATTACCAAAGGCATGGGCATCTGTGATCAATTTTAAGCAAATCATTTTAAAATAGTTTAATTTTATGAAAAAAAAAGCTCACAAAAAAAAACTACTTTCTGTGGCTACCCATGCTGGATCGTTGCTTGACTAATTTGTCTGAAAATAGCAGGCTCAATAAATAAACTCTTATGTTCAAATAGTGGCTCTCACTGGTTTTCTCAAGAAGAAGGACTATTTAACTTATGAAAAACAGCTTTAGTAAAAGGATATACCCATTACAGGTTTTGTATGAAGTAACTTCACACTCCCAGGGTCCCCCGTACCTACCACAGTTTCGTGGTTTAACCGGGATAGGGCCCTGAAGAGCGCTCTGTTCCTAATTTTGAACCAGAACCTAGGATCGAGCAAACCCTAGGCCCAGCACCCCCAGAGGTATCGTTTCACTTGGAGGACTTTGTGGCCACGACATTTTTAACGCCTCCCAGCCACCATTAATCAAGGCGGTGGATCTTTGATCGGCTGGGATCGAACCCGGGTCCCTCCGGACACGAGTCCGATGCCTTACCGATCGGGCCACCACGGCCCTTGTATGAAGTAACTAACAACCGTCCCGTTTTTAGGCTACTGGGCATAAATGAGTTAATGAAGTTAGCCAGTAGTGTTGAATTTAGCCAGAACTTGAAAATGCCTTCACATAGCTCAGTGATGCCCAACTTACCGCGCGAGACTATATGTGGCCAGTGAAATCAATTCGTATGGACCATTGTTTTGCATATGAATCGAAACACGATTTCTGGAAACTGTTTTGGACAATCTGGCAATAACCATCACCGAGTCTAAGTTAATTAAATCATTTTGCCACTTTTTCTTCTCTATATTTTAATTTTCTAAATACAGGCGATTTATTTTTGTTAAATTTTATAAACATGTACTCAAATATTCAAAAATTGGCTTTTTGAAAACTGATACGAAACTCTCATTAATAAAATAACCATTAGGAAATGATGACGCCAATTCTTGGTTTGTATTTTTCGGCCATTTTTCATGTTTTTCCATCCAAAAAAATAGAAAACTATGAATTTTACGTTTGTTCAGCCCCGTGAGATTCACCTAAATGTGAGGTTTGACCCGCGAGTAATAAAGAAAAATTGAGCACTACTGGCATAGCTAGTTTAAAAATTTGAAAAATATAAAGAACATACAGGACTGCGATGAAAAAAATTCATGTGAAGTATTGACTGAATTTTATGCATTTTGGTGCTGATTTCAGAACAAATAATGAAAACATTGTATCAATGTGGGGGGGGGGGGGGGTAATTGATTTTCATTTTATGCTAAAATCTTCCATTTAAAAAAAAGTTTTCTCTAAAATAATTTATCCGTCGAGACTGCAATCAATTACTTTTTATTGGTTTCAATGGAAGAAAAAAATATAAAAATGCCAAATTTTACTTATCCATGGAGCAAAAAATGGCTATATCTTAGGCATGAAATTTTTTTACGAAAAGAATAAAACCGTTTGAGAGTACAGAATTTTCACGCAGATTGTCTACTAAATTTCATCATGATAAAAATTATACGGAACGAAAATTTCAGAAAACTTGTTGATTTTACATTAAATGACCTTGTCACCAGATTGCACGAACCTCCTCTGGAAAAGAGAAAAACTCGAAATTTTCTTGATTTTAACTTTTAGAAACTTTTTTGTTTTATTTTTGCACTGCTTGAAATTTGTTTCAGGAATCTGGCTACAGGGCCAATCTATATCAAATCAACAAATTTCTGAAACTTCCGTGCGGTACCATTTTTATCTCGATGAAATTTAGTAGGTAATCTGCATCAATATTCTGTACTCCCAAATTGTTTTTATTATTTTCTTGAAAAAATGTTATTCCTGAGATATAGCCATTTTTTGGTGTGCAGATGAAAAAAATTTGTTTTTTTTATCCCTTTTTTTCATTTAAACCAATAAAAAGTAGTTTATTGCTAAAAAATCAATATATATCGCCAAGGATAGGATATTTTCTGTATATTTAAATCATAAAAAACCCACTTTTGTCTGATAAATTGTTTTAAGAATACTTCTTGATGGAAGATTTCAGAAAAAATACAAATCAATCTTTCAAAAAATCTAGACGTGATGGAGAAAAATTGAGGTCATTTTCGAAATCAGCACACCAAATTAAATAAAGATCAACAAAAACTTATTTTATATTTTTCTAAAAGTTAACTTCGCAGGGTTGTGATATCAGCGGTGTATGCTTAATAAAACTTCGTTCTTCGATTGATTGCAAACCTGGGGCTGCAACAAGAGCATTCCTATGCAGAAACAGGGCTGCACCATTTCCAGAACTGGAGAAAGAGATTGTAAAACTTCCTCTCGCGCATATTAAGCAGCTTCCGTTTGTGCGTTGGCGTTCTTCAATTCAACATTTCTTTAGACTCCGCAAGATTGGTTCGGGGCATGGAAACCTTTTCCGTAGAAATGCGTAGGACGGATAGGCTAATGTATGCTTCTTTTTTTTCTCTTGTGGTGAGAGTTTTGAAACAGTTTTGTTGTATGAATAAATATTTTGGTTCAAAAATCTTGCGTGGAAATGGTATGAAAATGTATCTGCTTTGTGCCATGTTTTAAAAACTTTTTTTTTTGTGAAAGCTCTTTGAATTGGTTTGAAAGGCTTTCATACAAAAGCCGTGTATTGTATTTTAGTTATTTTGCCTAATGTGAAAGAAATTCATCATATGCTCTGAAAATGCACCGATTAATCGGCCCAGTCAGCTACTTCGCCAATTATTCATAATAGATCATATTTTGCCAAATAATTGGCGGAAAAATATTTTTAAGCATTATTTTTTTTCACCAAGAAATTATGATAAATAATTTTACTAAGAGTAAATGGATGTAAATTTTCACAATCCTTACTATAACATGTAGTATAAAAGTGTACAGAGTAAAAGCAAAACAAATAGTTCATACAGGGCATAAAACTAAATTGAACATAAAAAGATAACCCTCACACACGAGCTGACCTTCATAAGACACTATTAGGAGTAATTAAAATCCTGAACTTCTAAGTTATAATACGAAAGCATGAGTATTTCATTTTATTTATAATCAACCAAATTTTGCCGAACAACCGACGGAAAAAATGTTTTTAAATAAAATTACCTTAAGCATACATAGTACAAGAATTAACCATGAAAAATATTTATGAACAATTAATAAATAACTTTTATCAAATACAAGAGTAACATGCAATACGAAAGTGTAGTGAGAAAAAACAAAACAAGAATTCAAAAACTGCATAACAGAACGAGTACCAAAAATTAAAAAAAAAGTTGATATAAATTTTTTTAATTTTCCAATTTGAATAAATATGCATACACATGCAACGTTGAAATAAATTTTTGACGAATTCCACTATTATTCTAAACCATCCAATTGTCGCAAAATATTTTCGAACTTACTGCTTTCATTAAATCCCTCAACTGAGTTCAGCTTAAACTAACACTGCGATAATAGAACATGTATTTTTTTGGGGGGGGGGGGGTAGTGCAGTTTGGTTAGTAGTTGAAATAAAATGATTTCTATCAAGATACAGGAAAAGATTTTAATGAATTTCAGATCCTCAATGAATACGTTGACAAAGAATTGTAAACTTTGTATTAAAAGAGCTGAGTTTTATTTGTCTTCGTCAGACAAAATTTTTTGTAAGATTTCAATATATTTTTCTGCTTTAACTATTTAACTATGTTTTCTCTTTAAATTTTTGAGTTGTTTAACAATGGGCTTTCATGCTTATTCGGAAAATGAAAATTTTTAAAGTAGTATATTTCTGTTTGAACTTTTTGCATATAAATTACACATTAAGATTTTCTTAATTAGTTTTCCTGTTTAAAATACTTTGAAGGAATTCATTTTGCTCTTTGTTGGCAAGACTTTTCAGCAAAGTCTTTTTTTTTCTAAAGAATAATTATCTTTTAATTTGATTTTGTTTTTAAGTATGTTTTCTGTACTTATGACTTTATTTGTTAATTTTTTGCTTAATTTTTTTTCTAATGAAATGCTTAAAAATCAAGTAATGATACCTAATGATGATTTTGGGAGCAATAAGGGTATTTCCATGAATGATATCACACTTTTTTTCCATGATTTTCACCCCCGCCCTTGTCACATGTCACACTATTTTTCACTGGCATTTTTCTAAAAAATGTATAATGTCACACTTCTTGTCACCCTCTCTCTCATTTTTGTCACAAACTATCAAAACTTTGTGAACCCCTAACCCCCTCAAAGCGTGTCCTCATTAATGGGCCACCTCTAACAGAGAAACCATTCAATTTTCCCAATAAATATTGAAGAGCGATCTGTAGGGAAAGGAAATGCTATAAAAATAGTCCTCGTAACTTATCCCAAAATTATCCTTTGTACGATATGAAGAAATCAACTAGTGAAAGTCAAGAAAAAGTGAAAAGAAAATTGAGCATACACTGTTAAAAAATGTCCTGAAAATAACAAAAAAATATACGGCAGCTGAGTTGCCGGAGTGTTTCCGTTTCGTTAATTATATTTCCGTGATTTTGAAAATGCTCCGTTCGTCATTTTCCGTTCCTCATTTTTTTGTTTCTTAATTCTCCGTTCTTCATTTCCTCGCTTCCCCGCTTATACGTTATAGGCTTATACCTAGACGCTTACACTTATATATACATACATACACACACAAACATATATATATATATATATATATGTATATATATATATATATATATATATATAAATATATACAATTCGACAAAATGATGAGCAAAAATGTAAATTTTATAACTCTTACGAATTTTGTTTTTTAGAAAAAGTTTGAAAATTTCCGCTCATACTTAAAGCAAAATCCGGTGCATGAGTTCAAACTCTTAAATATCTTGCCTTTAAAAAAATACTAAAGCAATACAAGAATTGGTTGTTTTTTTTTTTTTCATTAAAAGTTTTAGTTCATTAAAATAACATGATTTTTTTTTTTGTAAAGATTACATCAATCTCGCATAAAATACTCAAATATTTTGAAGGTGGAATGATCAATGCATAGTATTTCTGAGCGCGCAACTTCAAAACATTAAGAAGTATTAACAAGGTGCTTTTTTTTTTAATATTTTCTCTTAAGTTTGAATACAAATTAGGTTCTTCCGAAAGTTTTTTTTTTTTTTCCTTTCTGAATTTGAAACATTCGTGGTTCCTTTAAAAAAATCCTGTATTTTTACTGATTTCCTCTATTTTCATATATTTACGTTATGGTGTTGATAGTGTGATCAACAGTTTAAGAAATGGACTCTGAAAATTGACGATATTTTTTGTTTTTAATGAAATCACTTCCAAGGAATAATTTTTAAACTGGTTTAAAAAAAAACTAAAAAATACGCTTTTAGATGCACTTATAATACATCAATATGTAATATAGATTAGCATTTAGTATTAATAATAGTATTAAATATATTACTCTTATATTTGCAAAGAACGTGAATTTTATCTTTTATTCAGAGTTACATACACAAACAACTAAAACACTTATAATACATCAACATGTAATATATACTTCAGCTTTTAGTGTTAACAGCAGTTTTTAACATATTACTTTTAATATTTGCAAAGAACGTGAATTGATCTTTCAATTGGAGTTACATACATGCATACAAACAAACCGACATGTGAAACTAATAAAAGCGTAGTAAAAAAGCTTAGTTTTGAGACTAAGTTTTTTAATCGTTGTGGAAAATTACAAAAATCATTTTACTAACCCTCAGTACTCATAGTTGGTTTATATATGTAATTCTTAAATGTCTATCAGTTCACATCATGAAATAAAATATTGAGTCTAGACTCAAATTAAATTAAAAACAATAATAACAAAAATAAAAACATGATAAAAATTGATGGGGCAAGAGCCATTACTCTAATGGGCGAAAATCTTCCCTCTCATGGACGACTGCCAAAAAAGACAACAAAAGGGGGTATGGATTTTAAAATATACTCACACACCCTTTTGTTGCCCATTTTGCGTGAATGCATTGCGATGAATTATGGACTGATAAACTAAATCTTCTTTAAAATGTCGTACAGCGGAAACGGGCGGATGCATCCAAGTGTATCCAACGCGGCCTATAGAATCATCACATGACTCCCAGGAGCGTGAAAAGATCATTTTTTCACAAGTCTTCTAACGGCACAAAATAATTGGGGGAACGCTATAAATCCAGCCTAAGTTTTCCAATCCTTGCAATCTCAAATTAAAGCAAAATGGCTTCACAACATTATCACAACACCATCGGTTTCGCACTACATTCGAACGCTATACGTTTTGGCAAGCGTCCAAGTTTCCACGTCTGGCGCCGGGAAAAAATGATCAGTGATTCACGGAATGTTTCTGTTTCTTTAAGGAAAAGATACGTTTTGAAGCGAAAACAGAATTTTTTTGTTAAAATCAGGAAAAAACTTCCTGAAAATTCAGGTTTTTTTAACAGTTTATACAGTACATCCTTAATGTTTTATAGTTTAAGTTAAGGTTAAGTTTCACCAATGTAATGTCGTTTTTGACGTCATGAGCTTGCAAAAGAAGCAGTATATTTGTGAAACTAGTCACTAATAATATGGTTGTAAACATATGAACTAATAACGTAATGCAACTTTTGAGCACTATTGAAAACTTGATGTTAAAAAATGCAGAAAAAAGAAAAAAAAATATATATATATATTTTTTTTTTTTTTTTTGCTGCACAGATAAAACCAAACGGATAGAAAGAGATAAATTTAGAGACATAGAAAAATATCAGGACATAGATAGATTAGACAGAAATGAATGCAATTTTTCCGCACTCCTGGAAACTTGATATTAAAAAAAGAAGAAAATGTGGGAAAATATTTTTTGCGATGCACACTGCTATAGATAAACAGATAGATAGAACCAAATGGATGGAAAGAGATTAAGTGAGACATAGAAAAATATCAAGAGATAGATAGAGAGATACGACTAAATGTGTACTTAATACTGAATATAAATAGATTGAAGATAGATAAAAGTTAATAATTAGATGATAGATAAATAGATATATAGATAGAGCGGTTGACACATACATAAACTGTGTGTGGTGTTTCAAAAAGAAATCTTTTGACTGGCACTGAAGTGTTAAAAAATGTGTTACATCATGGAGAGGACATTACTCTCCTCTCCTCCTTCTCACTTCGCTACTGTTTAAGAGTTTTTTATTATTAGGAATTAATATATTAATTTTATTTTGAGCAAGTCTATCATTTTGTTACCCCATCGGTTTGAAAAATTAATGTATTTTATGGAAGTATTTTTGATTCTTTTTCTGAGAAATTCGAAATGAGTATACACCCGGTGCCCCCCTTCCCCCCCCCCCCCCCCCAGTAAAATTCGAGTTGACGTCCTACTTTTATATAATTAGTGAGAAAGGTTTTTAATATTTCTTCGATGATCTTATCTTGTTTTCAAAAATGCCGCTTTGATATGTTTTTTTATAGATTTCTTTAGCCGAAAAACAATTGGATGGTGTTATGCAAAAAGGAGTTAACCCACAAAACATAAAAAAAATGAGTTATCCAACTGTGATGGTAAAATATGTTGCTTTCTACATTAAGCAAAAATATTTAAGCCCTATCAGCATTTCATGGTAACATATCATTGGTATATTGATATAGAGCTCCATGCTTTTTGCCAGAGTTTGTTGACTTTAAAGCTCACTATCTCAAAATCAGGTTTTTGTGGGTTAACTCCTTTTTGCATAACACCATCCAATTCTAAAAGGGCAAAATATAGGTTCCTGAATAGATTCAAATCATTATTCCTGCAGATGGCGCTACCTACTAAAGCTTACAAAGCAAATTGATTCACTTAGGGAGGCAAATTTCTTCAAAGCATTTCTAGAATCGGAATATGAGAATGAATTAACTTGTGCAATCCTGTTTCGAGCGCAGTTTCCAATCTCAGTAGGCGTTGAAAGCCATCGATCGTCATCCTCAGTTCGCCACCCACACAAAAGAATATGGGCCGAAAATAACTTCGCCAAACGTTTTCCGACTCCGTGAAAATTTTGCTCTCCAAGCTTTGAAAAATGGTTTTTTCGGTCATAGGGATTAATGGCAGTAGTTTTCTTCGGTGATTTTCAGGAACGATAAATTGATTTATAGCTTCTTTGTTCGAACTTTTTTTGAGTTGATTGCGACTTTAAAGGAATTAAATTCTAAAGTTTTTCTTCGTATTGTGAAATGAAATGAAATGAAAAAAGAAAAGGTACTGTAGGTATTTTCTTTCAAAAATCCCTTTCAATACCTTTTTTTTAAGACTAAGTTACCCATTTGATTTATTTGTAGAAACTTAAGATTGCTTTTTAGATTGGATGAAACATTGAATCAAAATAAAGGCTGGTCTAAACAGGAAAAAAGCTTTTTATCAGACAGCAGCTATTTCAAGAAAGTTTTTGTCTGAAAAAGAATTGCCAAAAACATGAAGTCTGATATAGTTTCATATTTGAATTAATTGCTGTTAAACATAAATTGAATTTTTTCCCCACCAGATATATAGCTAAAATTTCAGATAGACATACTCGTGGGTACATAAAAATTATATATTTTTTTTTTCTTTTTTAATCAAAGAATATGTATTTGAGTTATTACAACATACACTCCAGAAATTGTTCAATAAAATTTTAAATTCACCTTTAGCATATAGTGCAGTAGAAATAAGCTGAAAAGCACCTTGGAGTCGAACAAATTGCAACAGAAACAACACCTGTTGGAAATGGTAGGTAACAGGCTCCTGATGAACATACTAAAAGTATACATCCGTACTAGTGGGACAAATATGTTTTTTTGACCGCCATCTTGAAAAATCATGAAAAAATTTCAGAAAAAATTATGTGCGGTATCAAATGAAAGGAAATTTTAAGCTGAAAAGGGATAAAACATAGGATATTTGAAGTGAAGTAAAAATACTTAAAATATGCACCCGTAATGTGGCGCAAAATGTGTTTTTTTCGGCCGCCATCTTGAAAAATCCGAAAAAAACTCAAAAAAATAATATGTGGTATCCAATGAAGGGAAATTTCATGCAGGAAAGGAATATAACATCTGATATTTCAAGTAAAGTAAGCAGTATAAGATATACACCCGTACTTTAGCGAGAAACGCGTTTTTTAGTAGCCATCTTGGAAAAGAGTGGATTTGGTTTGGAAACATAAAACATATCATATGTGGTATCAAATGAAAGGTAATTTGATACTGAAAAAGAATGTGATTTTTGTTTAGACTAATAAAAAAAAACGTAATGAGGACTAAAACACTGAATTCTTTTGTTGCGTCAAAAACATCATTTATTGATCTAAGAGGCTTAAAAACCGTGAATAACTTTGCCTTCAAGCTCATCTTTATTACAATTAAATAATACATGTTCTTTAAACATTCAATTGGATG
>JAXGGA010013221.1:0-35958 GCA_038373865.1 Uloborus plumipes | reverse complement strand
TTGGAAGGTTAGTGAAAACGGTAGATATTACTGGAGCGGATTTGAGTGGAAATACTTTTACAGAAGTCCTACAAAAGCAATCCAATTTAACTCAGTGCCAATTACCATCCACTAATGACCCATAAAGAAATGGACATTGTCAAAGCCACTGCTCAGCTTTTCAGAGGCACACTATAATTTATTCAAGCAAGGCTTTTTAAATGATCTCCAATTTACACTCTTGATTCTGCTTATGTGAATAGCACAATTTAGTAAAGGCGATTATAAGTAAAGGCCAAGAATTCGCAAGAGAGATATGACAGACAGTTTCGTGATGGCTGCAGCATGCTATTTGAAATTTTGCCGTGTGAAGGTAAAACAAAGTATCGTGTTTTATTTAAAGCATGTGGAAATACGTTTTTGAGATTTACCAATGCGCGTTTTCTATTTCACGTTAACACTAACAAGTGTGAAATTTACGTTTTTTACGTGCTTATTTTTCAGCGTAAATCACATACACAGTATTACACAATAAAAAGTAGGGTTGACCAACCGCACTGTGAAAATGTAATGTTGTTTTTACAGTATAATACAGATAATTTTACAGTAATAAACTGTAAAAATTGCTCATTTTACAGTAATAAACTGTGAAATTCTTACTTTTACTGTAATAAACTCTAAAATTGCTAAAGTAAAATTGCTAATACTGAGTTTTAATTAATGCGGTAAGAAGATAAAGTGCAGGATTTTCAAATTTTTCTTTTTAAACTTTTTTTTTCATTTTTGTTAGCTATTGTACTTAAGATTTAGTGAACGAGTTTGCTTATTTGATTTTAGCTAAAAATAAAACATGCAAAAAAGTCAATTTCCTGCATTTTGGTATTGGTAGTGTAGATTCCAAAGCGCGTTTTTTTTTTCTTTTTTTTTTAAATAAATATCTCGGAAATTATCCTTTTTGTTTCCCACTACTGTATATTTATCATTCTTCTTCAAAACAATCGTCTGCGTGCATTTCTTTTGAGCAAACGACAGGTTTTGATTTTAAAATGTATTCCTTAACACAACATCAATATATTACATTTACTTTAAATTTTACTGTTGACATTGTGAATTCACGGCCTATTATTTGCTCTTCACATACAGTTTAACGATAATACATTTACACCGACAGCATCTAAGCAAGAAAATAAATAAGAAAAATAAGTGATAATAAAGAAGGAAACTTAATACGGTCATTTTTGTGCGAAGCTCTGCCAACCACATAAAAGGGTCACAAGGTTTTGTTTGTTCAGCAACTCAACTTTTTTGCAACTTTATTTGAGATTAAAGAGTTTTCTTTTAAGACGATATAAATTGCTGTTCACTTATCACTTGGAACACAGCCAGTGTGTCTCCCGTAATAGAATTAGGTGAATAAACTAAATTCCTCATCTTATGCAAGCTTCCCAAGCTGGACCTTTTAAAAATTATTTTTCTGTTTTAGATGCATTTGATTGAAAATATGAAAGCACAATCATGAAACCTTTTTTTTTAATCAGATATTTTAGAATGAAGCAGCAAATACTTAAATAATATATTTTTTCAGCTATACTAAACGTCAAGTGTAATTAGAAAGTTATTCAGTTATTTTAATATTTGTTTTTAGTTTTTCATGCATAAGATGAAAATAAAAATTCTAACATTTCTTTAAAAAAAATAAATAAGTAAAAAATGGGAATAAAATAAAGAAGCTCTAATATCATTTTTACAAGAAAAAAGAGTGACCTAGCAGCTGGCTTTTTAATGTTGCCTAAATGAGACAAAAATCTGAAATTTTGCTAAAAAAAAGTGTTTGACCATTTTCCGGTTAATCAATTAATGCTTTTTCTCATGAACATTTAATTTTACAGCCTAATTCAAATTTCAACACGCTGTACAGCATGACTTGTTATGCCATTTTTGTTGAAACTTAGCCTAGAAAAGGTTGTAGTAAGATTAAAGAAAAAAGAACATTTAAATGGCAACTGGGTGCATTAGAGAAACTTGCTGATTTTAATTGGATGCTAATTAGTAAGGAGTTATCAGAAAGGAGTGGAGATAGTTTAATTTTAAAGAGGGGATCCTGAAGTTATGTTATCTCACAATTAAATTGTTACCATGCGTTGGACAAAGGAACAACAAGCGTTCGCCGCAGAGGCTTACTTTTCAAATAATCTTTCGATGGTCGCAACTCAACGTGCGTTCCGAACTCGATTCAAAATTCATCCCGGGGGTCCAATTCCTGGCCAGGAATTGACTGTTTTGTGGGTAAAAACATTCAGGGAAAGTTGGAGTGTGAAAAAAAAAGGCCCAGGAATTCAGCAGATTTCCAGAAGTCCAGAAAACATCGAGAAATTGAGGGAGTCGTTTTTGCGCTTTCCCATGTGTTCGGCCCGTAAACAGGTTGCTGCTCTGGGGATTTCTGATTGCACACGAATATTCTTCACAACGAACTCCAATTTCATCCCTATAAACTAGCTGTGTTTCAACAGTTGAGTGATACCCTCTATTTGAGAGAGGACGTACCGTGGCCGGTGCTCTCCCCCGATTTGACACCCTGCTACTATTATTTTATAGGGTATCTCAAATCAATCGTTTACAACGACAAGCCTCGGACCCTGCAACACCTAAAAAACAACATACGGCTTGCTATAGCTAACATACCTATCGATATGCTCGAAAGAGTGGAACAAAACTTCAAAACTAGGGTAGATCAATGCATCATTAGTGAGGGCCGCCTTTTGCCCCATGTAAATTTTAAATCTAGTTAAAATAAAAACTCAGACTTGGTACAATATCTTATCAAAATAAATAAAGTGATACGTGAAGTACTTTTTCTTTTATTAACTTTTCAAATCAGCAACTTTATTTGCCGCACCCTGTATTTCGAAATAAGAATTCATTTACATTTGCGGTCAAGAGAAAAATATAATAATTAATTATTACTGCCGAAACAGCTGAAATCATGAACGTTCCGAATAAAAAGTAGGTATTCTTGTTGAATCCTTTACGTGTTGCTTCATTCAATGAATGTTAAATTTATGAAGGAGTTTCTGAGATAATTTTCCATTAGTATTATACAACTTAGGCATGCGCACAATAACTACTACACGCAGCATATAACATGTTTAAAATGTTTCACTAAAATGAATTTTCTTTTAGTTTGAAATACGTTTTAATTGCTGAAACAACTTTTTGAGAATTTTCACAATTTACTATTTTTAGCTTATCAGGCGAACAGCAGTGCTAAACTTTTTTACCATAAATAAATAAATAATAAAAAAAAAACTACAACCCTCAAAGCTGATATTAAAGGAAAAAAAAAAGTTTTCCTAATTAGAAAACTTACACGCGAATATCACACTGATTAATTAAACTGATTAATTAAAAACATACAAAGACTTTGCAAGAAAACCAGAGTAATAAAAAATAATCTCATTTTTATTGTCCGTTCTACTAAGCATTTTAGACACTCTCCCGCACGTAAAAGATATATAGATTTAGTCTTGAAACGTGAATTAAATAAAATCATCTTTTGCCTAAGAAATAAAACGTACATGCGCAATTTCTCAGAAAAAGGAAGCTTTGTTATATTAATTTTTTTTAAATAATGCTTTTCAAGCACAATATAGAGCTCTCAAGTATGGGACGAAATGTCAGATTTTTTTTTTTTTTTGGAAAGACATGTTATTTGTTTACTTTTTAAACACACACTAAAATCTAACTGGAAGGAGAGAAAATCATATATTTAATTTATGGTTAGTTATAGATTCCGAGGATATACTGCTAAAATACAAAACATTTAATTCCACATTTGAACCTTAATGGTTATATATGAAACATACATATTGTTTCTAGAAAACTTAAACTAAGTAACATTTTATTTTCTAACTATGCAGAGTAAGAAAAAAAACATTACTTTTAATGTGAACAAAAGTTTGCATTACTACCATTGAATATTCCACTATTAAAATACACGCAACATGAAATGTATTAAAAATTGTATTTAGCTCATATTAAAATGTATCGCTTTGGTGTTGATCACATGAAACTAATATGTTTCACAATCACATGTGGAGCAACAAAAGAAAAGAAAAAGAAATGTATATGCTTTGCTTGAGTTTTTTAACTCCTTCATGTAGAAAGTGTTAATAAGACCATAAATAAAGATTCGGGACATGCTTTTATGTTTTACAGGCAAATAGTGACATTTCGTTTTTTAGCAAACATATGTTTTGGAGTAGCTAGCTTAAAATTTAATTTTTTCAATGAAAATTGCCAAAACTGCATTCACTTGTTTAAGTAGTAGAGAGAAGATAGTTAAAAAATAAAAATCATACCGAAATATGAACATTTCATCATAAAAAAGAGCTAATCACTGTTACAAGAAATAACAGACACGAAATGTTTTAATTTGAATAAAAATTGTAGTTTGAGATCGTTCATAAAAATATTATCATAGCATGTATGAAGCTTGAAAGAAAACATAATCTTTACATAACAAAAAATATTTTTTTACTGTAAAATCGTACACGTTTTCCACCAAAGCATATAAAATGTTGTGAAACTTTTGAAATTTGACTCCGAGCAGAGCTTAATAGTTTTTAAAAAGCTGTTTTCTTAATGACTCATTATTATAAAATGCAAATTGATACAGAGTATGGTACAAGCCCTTCAATCAAACTAATATATACGTCTATGTTTCATATGGGATCCTAGAAAGTCAAAATTATACATTGGGAAGGTAAGTTAATTTAATTATTGACCGAATTTCTTGTTTGGTATAAAAACATACATTTTATTACTGCTGTGTTTTATGCAGAAAGGTTTGAGCTTTTCTAGCTGGCAAACATTTCTAGAAGCTTTAAAAATTGTTCAGTTTTAACGTTCGCTTTTACACATATTCTTCGTCAACAGCTTGTCCCAAAAAAGTTTTTTGAAAGGAAATCTGACTTTTAGTTCGAGGTCCATATTTGTCTTAAATGTTATAGTAGACGCTGATGTTCAAAATTTTCAATTCATGATTTTATATAACGTCAGTTTTCAACATGCTCTTTCTCAAATCCTTTTCCTAAAAATATAGGGTAAAAGCACCAGTAGTCGGCCATTTAAGATATCTTTTGTTGATATTGGCTAACATAGAACTTTCAGCTAACAATACAGCAACAAAAACAAGGAAAAACTTTAGAATGAACCTCTCTGATAGTGAATCACCTACTTGTTTCAGAAATTAAAAAAAAAAAAAAAAAATGGTAAAATCCAAGCTGTTGTCTACACTAGTAAATGCTCCAGTAGTAGACCACGGAATCACCTTAGCGGAAAAATAAGCAGAATTGCGATCTTGGATGACGGGCACACCATTCAAAATGACATGACTCATTACTAATTCAAAAAAAGTACCCAAAACTTAACTGCTACTGGTTGATGATTGAGGATATGTACATGAATGGTGTGAATGCGTCATATCTGATTTTGAATTAAAAATGTACTATTTATAAGGAGTTTTATGTCATTGTGGCCGACTACTGGAGCACTTACCCTACCAGTAAGTTTGGGGTCTGAATTTTCTTCTTAAAGTGTTCTAAACGGAAAGAAGTCGTTTTAAAATCGAAAAAAGAAGTATACAAATGAGTTCACTGAAATGAATCACTGAAATCTTTAAAAAAATAGTTGTCGAATCAGACACTTGCTTTGAAAGTTAATGATATTGGGGATGGGGACAGACAAAATTGGCACTACACAAAGTTTCTCCACCACAAAACTACGTTCTATTTATTTTTTCCAACACTTATTGAATATTTTTTCCAATTACTAGGTAAGCACTCCATATAAAGCCAACCCTTGTTTCAAAGTTTAATGTCGAGCTAACTATATTGTTTAACGGCTCGAACGCTTGTACATTCATCAAACTATTCACAAAAGAGAAAAATATAATTTCCTGTGAAAAATTAAATTTATTTGTTGTTTATAATTCTGTAAAAGAACGAAAAACCGTCTATCGTACTAAATGAAAAAAGAAGAAAAATTCCTAATTTTCAATGTAAAAGATATTAAAGCGTATTTGATAAACTCAAAAACAATATTAGAAGTTTTATCTTTATTTCAATTAAAATGAGAAAACTAATCTTCACCTTTGGCAAACTGAAACATCCTTTTTTTTTCTTTATTACTATTACTTTTGTTTTGGTCATTCATGTGCACAATTCGTCTGCAGATGTTCAGCATGCGAAGCATCGGGTCACATACGTCACCCGAGAATTTCGTGTCTCAGTATAGACACCGAAGTCCTAACATTGCCTTATTGGGAGAAAGTCTACAGTCCTATGGTTATCAACTCGCAAGAAAAACTGACTGTGCACAGAGATATATTCCCTTTTGAATTCATTAATACCATAAAAAGGGCTTTCCTAAACAATTAACAACTGTTTGAGGTAGTGTACTACAACAGGACATATAGGAAACAAAATGTATGGAAAAAAAAAGCATTTTTGGCCAATACTCTTTTGTATTATCTGTTGCTACACTTTTGCGTATTGAAAGCAAACTCCTTGTTGATAACGATTTATCATCAGTTCGGCTTTCTGATGGTGATAAATCAAGATCTAACAAAATGCATAAATTTCAGTGCTTAAAGCACTCACATTGCACATTTGTTGTTTCTAGCTATATTTTAAGCATGCTTTAAGATTTCTTCCATGCTCTTTAATTTGTTTATTTTTTTAGATTTATTTGCTAAAAAAGAAACCGAAAAAATTTAGCAAAATAAATAGTTAACTAACGATCAAAATGAAAAACTTGTCCTATGAAAAACTTAACGAAATGCATCTTAGAAATGCCATTTAGCATATCAGAAGTAATTAAAGCAAAAAAAAAAAAAAAAGTCTTCAACATTTTTTTTTCTTTAAAGGAAAGCTTCTAAAATATTATGAAGGCATTGTTAAAAAAATAAAACAAAATCATACATGTTTCGAATGTTAAAAGCTTTATCGCTTGTATGATATAGTTAAATTTATTTGTGATCATTTCTTCCTTAAAAAAATATAGGATAGCGTGAGTTTTAAGAAGATTTAAAAATACAATTTATTCCAAAAAAATTTTTAATGTCATTAGAGAGCTGAAGTGAAATATTATCATGAATATTTATTTTATTCTTGTTTGATAATGTCTTTAAAAAGTTTTTCCATAAAATCAACATATTTATAATGTGCATTTGCAGTACTCTTAATTTTTCAACCGGTTTTTAACTCAGTTTATATAAAAAAAAAAAAACGTTTCTTAATCATGCAAATATATTTTTCCATTAATGTTTGAGGTGAATTAACACTTACGTCTAAATATATATATATATATATATATACACTGAAGTGACAAAAGTCATGGGATACCTCTTAATATCGTGTCGGCCCTCCTTTTGCCCGGCGAAGTGCAACAACTCGACGTGGCATGGACTCAACAAGTCGTTGGAAGTCTTCTGCAGGAATATTGAGCCATGCTGTCTCGATAGACGTCCATAATTGTGAAAGCGTTGATGGGGCAGGATTTTGGGCACGAACAGACCTCTCGATGGTGTCCCATAAATGCTCAATGGGATTCATGTCGGGCGATCTAGGTGGCCAAATCATTCGGTGGAATTGTCCAGAATTTTCTTCAAACCAATTGCGAACAGTTGTGGCCCGGTGACATGGCGCATTGTCATCCATAAAAATCCCATCGTTGTTTGGGTACATGAAGTCCATGAATGGCTGCAAGTGATCTCCAAGTAGCTGCACATAAGCATTTCCAGTCAATGTTCTGTCCAGTCGCACTAGAGGACCAAGTCCATGCCATGAAAAAACAGCCCACACCATTACGGAGCCACCACCAGCTTGAACAGTGCCTTGCTGACAGTTTGGGTCCATGGCTTCGTGGGGTCTGCGCCACACTCGAACCCTACCATCGGCTCTTACCAGCTGAAATCGTGACTCATCGGACCAGGCCACGGTTTTCCATTCATCTAGGGACCAACCGATATGCTCACGTGCCCACGAGAGTCGCTGCAAGCGATGTCGTTCTGTCAGTAAAGGCACTCGAGTCGGTCTTCTGCTGGAATAGCCCAAGAAATCCAAATTTCTCCGCACAGTTCTAGCAGACACGTCCATTGTACGTCCCACATTGATTTCTACGGTGATTTGACGCAGTGTTGCTTGTCTGTTAGAATTTACGACTCTTTGCAGACGTCGCCGGTCTCGATCTTTAAGTGCAGGCGGTCGACCACTGCGCTGTCCATGGTGGGATGTTATGCCTGAAATTTCATACTCTCGGCACACTCTTGACACAGTGGATCTGGGAATGTTGAATTCTCTAACGATTTCCGAAATGGCATGACCCATGCATCTAGCTCCAACTAACATTCCGCGTTCAAAGTCTGTTAATTCACGTCGTGCGGTCATCATCACGTTAAAACCTCTTCACATGAATAACTTGAACAGAAATGAAAGCTCTGTAAAAGCACTGCGCATTTATACCTGTTCTATGCGATGCTACTGCCATCTGAAAATTTGCATATTGCTATCCCATGACTTTTGTCACTTCAGTGTATATATATTTCAAATTCAAGAAATAATTAATATGAAGAGTTTAGTTTTGAATTCAGACATGTTGCTTTAGTAGCGAATGCTTGACTGAAAACTGTATCGTATTAAAAAAAAACAAAAATGTCGAAGTGTCATAACATAATTAAAATATATAATATTTTCAATCGTGGGAAAAATTGTCTATCACGACTTTTGCATGTAATTGGTGAAGAAAGTTGCTCATTTTACACTGCTTCTTTCTCAATTACGGATGTTTATAGAACATATATTTTGCATTTTCTTTCTTTGTCAGGAACCATTATGTCAACAACGATATTATAAAAATAAATAGTATTACGAATTTATTAGGTTTTTGAGCGGTAAGTGCTAAATCGTTATTTCCTCACTAAAGTGTCGTTCATCTCTAGTGAGGGAATGACTAATTCAATAAAAATTGAGTCTAGCAGTTGCGCCTAGTTGGTTTTGGGTTTATTCACAAACAAATGTTATTGTTGCACAGAAATTACACATGATCAGCGAGTTTTGATGTACTATTTTATTTTGTTAAACTGTAAAATTAAACTGTAAAAATAAGAGTGAAAGTGAATGAAGGATTAAAAAAAGCTTTTGGTTTTCTGCTTCAAACAGATTCCACGAATAAATAATTCCACACCATATAAACACAAAGAGGCTGCAACACTCTTATCTGTTGCCAGCTGCAAATTACAAACCTTTTTGTCGCCATTTTAAGGATGGGAATTTACTACTGTGAGAGTATGAAGCTACCTGCTGAGGAAAAACTTAATACTTGCGTAATAAATTTTTGATTGAAAAACTCATTTTAAATGTTTTTTGATTTTAACTTGGCCATTATTTTGAAGTAAAAAGCCAAAAAATCTAAACTGGTTGTTCGTATTCTGAAAAATAATTCTTTACTCCATTTACCAGCTGTGTGGACTGGACAGCCTGTGTTGAGAGAATGATATTCGTCTTTTTAGACTTACATAAAATACATTATAATTGGAAAGATTTCTTCATTCATTTTGTTAAACTTTGTTTTAAGAGTAAACTGCTGTCTTCGTTAGTGGTCAACTTTGTCCAGAAAATATCCGTAAGCTACGTTATTTCTCGTAGGTAATTAAATGAAAAGTTGAAGTTACTGCTAAACTAGGAGTTCACGAGAGAAGGTGGTACACATTTTCTTATGTGTGATACCACCTTAAGAATAAAACATGGTTATTTTATAGGCACATGAGTGTTTTACGTTTTATTAAGTATCTAATTCTAATGCACAAATAAGGACACAACCTTCGTTTTTGTATTATATTTTGTCCTGCATTTTGACATAAAGGTTCGACATTATATTGAAAAATTCAAGGATAAAAAAATAATAATACACTTCAAACTTTAAGATGTGAAAAAAATGCTACTTTTTTCACATCGACATAGCAGAAGGTAAAGTTTTGTCTATATTATCCTTTTACCATAAAACCATAAGAGAATACGCTATAAGGGATTTTTTTTTACATTTCCAATCAACTGACGAAGCTAAAATAAGAAAAGTCCATCCATTAGTTCACTTACATATGTGGTTAAAAGAAATTACATTTTTTTTATAACAAAGGTAATATTTTATTTTAAAACATTTTATTATCTTGTTTTTCTTTTTGCAAAGGTGTGGTTCATATGAACAAAAAAACTCAAATCATAGTAACATAAGAAACTGTAGCAGACATTTTCAAATGCTTATTTCTGTACATGAATAAACCTTGCTTTGTATGAAGCTTATTAATCAATTTACTAAAAGTTATGCAAGTTATTTCTTTCTGACCATTCTTGAGTACGAAACTTTAATTTGTCAGACTCGAATTTAGATTTTATATTTATTTTCTTTTTTAATTAGAGTAAGTATTTCGTTTCTGTCTTGATTTCTGAGGGGGGAGAGAGTGCGCAAATAAATATTAACGCATCGAAATTAGTTTAGAAACTTTGCAGGAGTTTTTCTGACCGATAAATATTGATTATATTTTCATTGTCAACGTATTTAACACAATATCCTATTTTCAAACATTTGTCTGGAAGTCAAGAAAGATGCATCAGTGTTTAAGTATTATCATGTTTTATCTTTAATTAAATCATAAAATCAATAGTTTGCAATATCGAATGAAACACAAGTAAAGCTAATTCAATTAAGTGTAAGTATCATCATGTGCTCATAGGAAATCAATTTCTCCCCTAAAGAAATTGTTTGTCGAAATTTGCCGATAAAGAATTCTTAATATCATATAGAATGAAAAGGTGAACGGAATATTAAAAACATTTTCACCATCAAAACTTTGAAAACTTTATAAGCGTCAAACAAGCCACAACGCATTTAAGCCGCCAACATTTGTTTCCTCATTTTGCCTTGAACAATTAAGGACGTTCCGGGCTCATCTTGATCTGAGTAATGATAAACGAGAGTTTTTACATCAGAACAATGGCGCTTGGGATAACCAACTTAGTTCATAAAAGCTGGGCCTTAAATTTGATCCCCGCTGTCACTGGAGGAGAGGAAGACGTAAGACAAGTGGGATTAGAAGTAATTAGGTAGCCATCGTCTCGGAAAAAATAGTTAATTTAGTTTGAGATGCCTCCTATTCTTCCCTAACATACATTGTTTAATGTTGTTTAGTTGATGAGAATGTTTAGGTTAGCTTCTGCCAAAATCACCTTGGTATTGGGAATACATTATCCGTTAAGCAGTAACGATTGTTTTTTTTCTCTTTTGATGATCATGTTTCAAAATTTTGATGTAGAATTTATTTTACTATTTTGGGTGAGCGGTATGGGGGATATGTTGATCACTTAAAGGAGATTGTAAGAGCTAGAAATAACGAAGGTGTACATTTTGCTAAGCATTGAAAAATGTAAAAGCATTTTAGAGCAATATCAGCTTCAGCAATAGCTGCACTCCGTGGAATTACAAGAAATGCTTAATAGGGTGGGCCGAAAATGACGTTTTTTTTTCGATGATGAAATACGCGAAAAGGGTGCCATTGGGGGCACAAAGAACTCACAAAAAATTTGAAATTTTTGCACAATTTGTTGATCTGCCGCAATCGCTTAGAAGTTTCGGAAAAATGCTAATTTTTGATATTTTTCGTAAAATTTGTTAATTTTTTTTAAAAATATTTTCATTGATAGGTGTCACTTAAAAGGTACTATAAGGGGCACTAAGTTCACATAAAAAATTTGAATTATTTTGCTCCATTTCTTGATCAGCCATAAACGCTTGGGGGTTTCAGGAAAATGCTAAAAATTGGAGATTACAGCAAAATTTTTGAAATATTTAAAAAAAGTATTTTCGGTTAAGGGGTTACAGTACCTTTCTAATAATTTTCTTAAATTTACGTGAAAAATGTAATTCCTTGAAATATTTGTTTCTGCACTTATTTAACAATCAGTAATTTATTTTCAAATATTTAAAACTTTGCCCACATTTTTTGAAAATTTGAAAAAAATAGGAAAATTTCAATATTTTAAAAACCCTAAGCTTTTTGTTTTTGCACTAATTTCAAAATTTCTTTTTGCTAAATGATCACAAGAATTACCTCTATAAATCTGTGCATTATTTTTTTTTATATATTGATTTGAAAATATTTTGTGACCTTTTGTCTAAAAAATTCTTAGAAAATTTTGTTTTTCAAACTTTAAAAAGCTCTAAAAATGTTAGTAATTTATGAAGTGCTTATTCAATACACAGCTTATTCATACACATAGCATGCAATGCATGCCCTAAAGTCACTCATAACTTTTTAAATAATTTAGCTAGAACAATACTATTTTTTTCGAGTACTTCAAATAACTTTTACTTTTGAAATAAGCAATAAAACTTTTTTGGTCTTTTGATCATTTTTGAGGTACTGTGACCCATTTAGGGGAGAGCAAAAAATACCCACTATTATCATTAAATTAACATTAAAATTGAATTGTAAATGATATTTATTTAATTTGTCACAAATACGGGGAAAATTCGGAAAAAATCCTTTTTTTAAATCATCCAATTTATTTATTAACTTTTAAGCTTTATAAAAATTCCGTCCAAGTGTTGAGAGACAATTTAGGAGTCTGAAATGAGAAGTAGTCTATCAAATAATCTGCATTTTTATTTTTAAAATTCATTAGAGTTTCAAATCAGTTATTCATTACTATTGATTTAAAAATATGAAATGTCTTAGCTGAAAGTGCTTCACAGTTCTTAGCTTGTTACGCATCCAAATATCATGCAAAATAATAGAGAACTCACCTCGAGGAGGTGACTGCATGAGTTCCACCAGCCCTCCACCTAAAAAAAATATTATATTCACATTGTTTTGCATTCTTCAGGCAACAAAGTCCTTCTTCGAATCAAACGTTGACATTTTTATCCTGGATTGTATCTTTGCTCTGACGAAGGCATCTCTGCCCTCATGGGGCTTCATCTCTCTGCTTCATCTAATACCAAGCCTGATTCTACGTTTTTCCCAATCTCTTCGAATGAAAGATTTTTTGTAATAGGAGGCTCACTAAGATCTGTTGAGAGCCAGTCGATGCCAGTCGTAGTACTCAGTAGCCATAAAGTTCAGTTTCGGAACTTTAAACTGTCTCAGAATCCTGATCTCTTTCTTCTTTGAAAGGCGGCTTCTGTTTAGTCCTTTTTCATGTCCAATGTTCTGATTTCTTTGTTTTCGTCTGTCGCCATTGCTAATAGTATTCTCAGGATGGCTATAGTATGCATTGCTTTGAACCACCAAATGCACCATTGTTTTTAAGTCATCAGGGAGGAAGTTTGAGAGTAGAATTACGTAGTACGAGTTTATGCGCCAGTATAGTTTTTAGTGAGAAAGCTACCAGGGTGCGCAGATGGACCGAGACATTTGTGGAAAATAGTTCTACTCTTAAACTTCATCCTCCAATTACAAAGCAGTTTTTATTCGAAGAGATTGAGAGAAATAGAGAATCAGGCTTGATTTTAGTTGGAGCTTCAGTCCGCTTTCAAAGTCACACGCAAGCTCTGGAAAGAACAATTAAAATAGTGACAGAAGCGGCAGTGCACGTATGTGACCATGAGGGCCGAGATACCTTCGTCAAAGCAAAGAGATAATCCAGGATAAAAATGTCAACGTTTAATTCGAAGAAGGCCTTTGTTGCCTGAAGAATGCAAAACAACGTGAATATAATTTTTTTTTTAGGTGGATGGCAGGTGGAGCTCGTGCAGCCACCTCCTCGAGGTGAGTTCTCTATTATTTTGCAAGATATCTGGATACGTAACAAGTTAAGAACTGTGAAGCACTTTCAGTTAAGACATTTCATATTTTTAATTCAATAGTAATGAATAACTGATTTGCAACTCTAACGGATTTTAAAAATAAAAATGCAGATTATTTGATAAACTACTTCTCATTTCAGACTCCTAAATTGTCTCTCAACACTTGGACGGAATTTTTATAAAGCTTGAAAATTAATTTAAAAAAAAAATAAATAAATAAAATAATAATAAAAAAATAATAATTTTCCCCGTATTTGTGACAAATTAAATAAATATAATTTACAATTCAATTTAAATGTTAATGTAATGATAATAGTGGGCCTTTTTTGCTCTCCCCTTCTCAGAAAATGATTTTTTTAAACATTTCAAAAATTTTGCTGCAATATCCAATTTTTAGCATTTTTCTAAATCCCCCAAGCGTTTATGGCTGATCGAGAAATGGAGCAAAATAATTCACATTTTTTACGTGAACTTAGTGCCCCTAATACTATCTTTTAATTGACACCTATCATTGAAAATATTTAAGAAAAATTTTTTGACAAATTTTAAGAAAAACATCAAAAATTTGCTTTTTCCGAAACTTCTAAGCGATTGCGGTAGATCAAGAAATTGTACAAAAAAATTCAAATTTTTTGTGAGTGCTTTGTGACCTCAATGGCACCTTTTCAGCATATCTCATCATCGGAAAAAAAAAGTTAGTTTCGGCCCACCCTAATGCTTAATAGTAGACGTCAATTTAACGATAAATGATAGAATACCAAATAATGATTCAGTTACAGCTTTCAATGCATCCACCAGTACAAAATAATAATTAAAAAACTCAACAGCACATGTTGTACATAAACATGTAGTTGTTTAAACACATCGCATTTGAAGATTTCTGATAAAACTCTTATAAAAGTCACAGTATTCACTGTTTTTTCTATTGTAAGGATGCTAGTAGAGAATAATTAAAAATCTTCATGATGATGATGATATTAATAAGATTATTAATAATAAAAATAATAATTATTATTAATTTTATAATTATCATTAAAAATGAGATTTCCATACCTAATTGTGTTATATTTTCAGTAAGCATCAAGTAAGCATTTGCTTTCAAAACATAACTTATAACAATGGTTTAAAGGCATGCAGCATCCTGTTTTTGATTTATTATTTTTAACCGTATCTTTTCATTGTTTTTCAGCAATTAAGAAATATTATTTAATGCATTTTCTTCTTCTTAAACGGTGCATTTTTAAAAATGTTTTTACCAAGTTTAAGAAAAATATTATAAGTACCAGCTTTCTCTTCACTTATCTTTAAAATAAATAAAACAATAAACACGAAAAATAAGAGAAAGGTAACAAAACATGCATTTATTTTTATTTTAATACTAGATTCAAAATTACTGTTTTTTTTTTTTTTTTTTGTAAAAAAATACCATTCCTGTTATTATTATTTTTTTAGAGCATGCAATTTTTATTTCTTTCTAAACTGAATTAGAACTTTGCTGAATTTTAATGTTTTTTATAAAATGACAATATTTTGAGCATATTTTTATTGTTCCCTTGCTTATGTTAAAAAATGTATAAAAATAGTAATAAAGCTATTATTTTAATGCTGTTCCACTATTTTATTCCTCAAAACTGTACTTTTTTAAAGCATGAGTTTTATATAAGTTAAAGCAAGAGTTTTGATAAGGTGTTTTATACCTTGGCATTATGTGTGCATTATGTGTAAAAATAAATGTTTTTACTGATTACGAAATATTTCCTTCCTGATTTTTTTTTTTTTTTTTTTTTTTTTTTTTTGCACAAAAAAAAATATTTTGGTTAGTGTTTTTATGAAATATAAGGATAAAATATAATGGCTCTTTTTTTCTTTATTCTTTGACATTCCATTAATTTTCGTTAAATTTTGAAAAAAAAGTAAAATGATTTAAACTGTTAGCATAATTGTAAAAACTAAACATTTAATTGTAAAATTGTTAATTTTTTGTCGTAGTTCCACATCCAAGATGATAAAGTTTGGGAAAAATTGCTATTTACTTAACGGTCCATATCTTGGCCAATGATGGACAACTTCTTTTATAAAATGATGTTTGGAGATTTTACCACCGTAAGTGTTGATGGTATTTTTTTTTGGGAAAAAAAATATCTTACCATTTAGCAGGACTCTTAGGTTGCCTGCTCATGACTGGAATGACTGAACAGACAATGCCAACAGCAAAAGACATAAATATGAAACATTTTTATTATTATCTACTATTTTCAAAGTAAATTGACAATGATGTCGCGGTGCGCGGAAGAATACCCTAGGAAAATTGAAAGTTAACAACCTTTTTGGCGAATTAGATGTGCTCGCCAACAGTGTGGGAGCTCTCATTAGCTGGAGCGTTCAATTCTAATAAATGTACTACTCCTCTCGTAAAGTTAAAAATATGTAACACTCAACGAAAATTATGACAAAAAAAAAAAAAGCTACATATGTTTGGAAAAAACTAACTACTTCGATTTCTAAAGTGGAGGGCCTAATTTGACCCACAATTCGGACTCCACGTTAGGGAACTACGTTCTTTGCTTTGTATTAGCTTATTTCTCCATAGTCAAAAAAATTTGCAACTGAGTATGAAAGAATATAAAAATTGTTTATATCCAAAGTCCACCTTCCCTTAAAACTAAACAAACATTTTCGGCCTTATAGAATTCGGTTCAGTTTACAGGTTTTCGGAAAATTTATTCTTTAAGATCTCAAATAAGAGCTTTCACTTAAGACAGTGCGAATTGATGTTTAGTGATGATTTGGCCGCAAGCCAACAACACTTCTACAATCATGTAAGGCGGAAAAAGAGATGCTTTATTTAATTACAAGGCTCTCAATAGAATATATTGTTACCCCTTAAATGGTGACAAAACGAAATCTTGTACAATGTTACTTGATAGAAGAGCCATTGTTTTCTTTTTTTTCCCATCAAATACAAGATACGTTTTATACAGGGTGTCCACTCCAATCGTGGACCAATAGCTAATTTCTAAACCGTTAGAGATAATCATATAGTTTATTTATTAAAAAATCTTCAAATTTTGAAAGGAATTTTGGGTCTATTCAATGTTTTTCAAAAAATCAAATTTTGAAAGAGTTACGAAATTTAAATTTTTATACAGCCCCCCCAGTCCTATCAATCATATTTAGTAAAACATTCTTGACACTGTAACGTTTAAAACTAAAAAAAAATCACTCTTCTACCACAAAAATTGACCGAGTTATGACGTTTTGAAAAATCAAGATTTTGCATTGTTTCATGACGTCATTGAGAGATCGCTCCCTCGATGACGTTATGAAATAATGCAAAATCTTAATTTTTCAAAACGTCATAACTCGATCAATTTTTGTGGTAGAAGAGTGATTTTTTTTTAGTTTTAAACGTTAGTGTCAAGAATGTTTTACTAAATATGATTGATAGGACTGGGGGGCTGTATAAAAATTTAAATTTCGTAACTCTTTCAAAATTTGATTTTTTGAAAAACATTGAATAGACCCAAAATTCCTTTCAAAATTTGGAGATTTTTTCCTAAATAAACCATATGCTTATCTCTAACGGTTTAGAAATTAGCTATTGGTCCACGATTGGAGTGGACACCCTGTATACTTGGTATTTTATGAAAAATGTGATGTTTAGAAAAAGAGGCAATCCTGAATTACTAATAAAAAAAAAATGCTTCAAAAATATGTCGAATGCTGAATTCAGTTATGTGCATGCAAAAAAAGAGAAAAATAATCGTTAATTGTGTTGTTGGTAACAGTCCCTTTTTAAAGGTAATTAAAACAGTCAGCCTGAACTATCTTTATTTGTGCTGTCCTTATTATAGTTATAAACAAGCATATAGTAAAATCATAAAATGTGGTGAACAATATATATACTTGTTGATTTACAATGATTGAACCGTATATAAATGGACTATACTCGACGTATCATACGACTTATAGATTAATTTCTGGTATTTTTAAAATGTATTTATTTATTTATTTATTTATTTATTTGTTATTATTTTATTTATTTTTCTTTTTTTTTTCTTTATTTTTTATTTATTTATTTTTTTTTGAAAAAATGCATGTGTTTAAAGCTTAATTATGTTGTATCTTTTTGCTCACAATACGAATCCCGTTGAAATATATATTTTTAATAATGTTTTTATTCGTTATTTGTTCAGCAGCGCGTATTCTTATCTCAGAATTGAAATTCCATTGTCTGCAAAAAGCACCATGTAGACAAAAACGATCTATACATAAAAGCAGCTTGAACTTAATGTAAAAGCAGTAATAATATTATACATAATTTACGCTTTCGTAATGACTTGTGCAGAGGTATCTCTTTGAATACTGGATATATGACATCTTCCTGCAAATGAAATAAGCTGAAGATACAATGAAAGGAAACATCAAGAGTATCGCTTTTCTGCCTTTTGTAATGCTATCTCTAATTGAAAAGATTTTCCTGTCTTCACTGAAAAGGATTTACTCCATTTAAGCCATTGCTGAGAATGTCTTCTTCCGATAATGACGTTTTGCCCAAAGGACCTGGAAATGGTACAAAAGAAAGAATAATAAAGGACGTAATATTTTCTGTGATGGATTTATCTCGTATTAAATACGTAAAACGTAGAAAGGCAAACAATTACAAGAAATTCCAACAAAGATTCTTTTGTTTATATTTTTTGCTAAGTTTAAGGCCTTTTTTTTTCAAAGTTATATTTTATGTTCTAGAAACGTCCGGTTACTAATTAAATTTTTTTTTTTTTTTGACTTACTCCAAATATTTTTCTCATTTTTTTAGTCATGCTGGTTTGTTGAATTTTATTTTTTAACTTATTATAATATTATGAGTGTGAACACATACATCATTAAACTTCCACTTCCTGACATGTCTTCACAGTATAATTACAGGATGACAAGAAATTAACGTGCTGGTGTAAAAAATTAATTTTTCGAAAACTACTGATTCAAAAACATGTTTTTAAGTCTTGAAACAAAGTCGGCTGGTGGCGTGGTGGTAAGACGCCGGCCCTCCACGCCATGGTCTCGGGTTCTGACCTGCGGTGGCCAGTCGGAGGATTTTCGTGATGCAGAAAATCCTCAGCGCCCCTGTCGTTTGATTGTGCGGCATGTAAATGATCCCTTGGGGCAGTCGTGTGACTTTGACTATCCTTCGGCAAAATTAAATTCCTAGTGCAGTTTCGCATCGAAGAGAGCCCAGGTGCCTCCATCTGGTGGTAACTGGGCGTCAAAATTATCTGTGTCAACGCATCAGTGCCTAAATGGTGGCACAATGCTAAGACTGGATGCTTCATCGGGGAATCGCACTGGGTCTGCAAAAGGCGTTTTCTCGCTTACGCAGCCCATTGGAACGAAAAAAAAAAAGTTTTGAAACAAAGTAAAAAATATGCTAGTTTATTGCATGTTCGTTGTGTTTTCTAACTCTGGTTAATATATAGTCTAAATTAAATGCGAAATTCTGCATTATTCGATTAAGATTTGAAGTTTTAATATTCTCAATAGCTGCAACCTTTTGAATCAGACGATTGACTGACGACAACCTGGACCTATTTTCAAGCTCAAACCCAGTCGCAAACTTTGTTTAAGTTAAAATTGTACTCCTTTTGTTTTAATAACAAGTTCTAATAATAAAGACGCACCCATAAACTCTATAGCTCGGCATTTTCACTGAAAAGGAACAATAAAATCCAATGATGAACTTTCACACAAATAATCAAGCAATACAGCGAACCTAACTCTCAAGTTTTAGCTTGATACGCTAAAAAGTTTTCAGAAAATTAAAATTTCTTGCAATAATTACTGGTTACCATGTAAAATTATTAATTATTGAACGTTTGTCAATATGACAGCTAGATTTGCCACATATTATTATGTTAGGTACTCATTCCAAAATCATCAGCCTGACGTTTCTTAAAAATATATTTAATCCATCAAGTACTGAACATTTGTCTATGTGTCAATATGGTTTCCAGATTCACAAAGACGACTATTAGTCTAGTTCATAAGTCCAAGTCAAAATATTGATTGCAGTCGAACTATTTAGCTTATAGGATCTATAAAAGTGCTGTCTTATTTTAATGTGGATATTAATTGTTTATATAATGAATTAAAGTTTTTCAATATATCCCAATATAGATATTGTTTTCAGTTAAAGTATATTTTTTATAATAAGTATGTCTCCGCTTTATTTCACACAATATATATATTTTTCCTTTTCTGATCTTGTTTTTACAGCTTTTCGATGTATTAAAAAAAAACTTTTTGACTACTGTAAAGAGCATTAAATTATCCAAAGGTTTCCAAATTTTATGTAACTTTTTTCAATTTTTGCTTTCAAAAGTGTTACAACTGAAAAAATAGCCCATGTTAGAAGCATAACGAAAAGAGCGTACTATGTATTAAGTATTATTAAACCTGCAGAGGGGAAATCCCTTAGCATCAAAACTTAAGAACCACAGAAAAGTTATCATAATTTCAGTTGTGAATTGAAAAATAGAGATTTTGAGAAGTGAAACGGTCAATAATACATTGTGACACATTCGTATTTTCATTTCTGCATGCAAATGTAAGTAAGAATTTGAATATCGGTGCTTTGCGCTAAAAATAAAATCCCATGTTTCTCGTCATGCATCGGATAAACTAAATATTTGAAATTCAAACTAGGTAGATAATTCTAAGCTGCAAATGGGAATGTATATTCCATGTTGTTATCACAGAAATTTTTCTATCAACTTCATACATAATTTATTGGCTTATCAAACTCGTATAACGCTGCAGGATATTAAATCTTAGCGAATATTTTCGAATTATTTATTTTGCACTGAAAGTCGCACTTCTGCAAAAAAAAAAAAAAAAGAAATGAAAAAAAAAAAAAAAAAAAACCTTACCACCAAAACGTAAGAAATGGTGTTTCCCGTACATTTCCGCTATATAACGTTTGAATCTTTACGTACATTATGTATTATTTGTTTTACATTTTATTAAACTATAAGAGTAAGTACGGGTTTTCATGATTAGTTTCATATATATTCGCGCAACGCATTGGGAAAATTGGTTAATTTGTTATTATTCCATGCAAAGTAATATTATAAATTAAAATAAAAATAAAAAATAAAATAATTGGAAAGAAATTTAGTTTAAATTTTGACATTTTGCTTTTAAACTATAGTTTTTGCAATCAAACAACTGAAAGACTTGGGAGATGAAGGGGTTATGTGACAAAACAGAAATTGCGAGTAATTAAAGTTCATCTTAGTCGCTTGAAGTTTACAGTATTATATATTATTAAGAACAGGAAAATGGAGAAGTTTACATTATTATTCCAATTAAAAGTGTCGTAAAAAAGATGATATTATGATAACGTTAATCAAATTTTGTTGAGATGAATATTTATGCGGCGACTCTATTTTCGTTTTCAGTGGGATGAATTATTTTCTAACAAAGTCACTCAAAACTATCCTTTCTTTCAATCCGTTGAAAGCCAAAAATATGAATCATTCTTACTAAACTTTTTCATACGTATACTTTTCCTGATTTCATATGCAGCATATAAATGCACTGTAATGTAATTCTTTCAAATATGAAAAAGTTCTTTCTTTCGAAAATAAACATATGAATAGGCCTGCATATAATTCCACCTATGAGTTTTCAGAATATTTTATATTAGTCATATCATGCGTCCCAAACAAAGCGAAGAAAAAAGTTTCTTGTGTCAAAAAATGTCAGAAGTAAACATCGTTTTTCAAATGAAAATTCTAGTCATGAACTTTACTTTCTTAAATTTCGAATCAGAAAGTAGACTTGTGTAATCATATTGCTATAGCAAAAATATCTTAAAATAGATATTTATATGCGTATAGAATTTATATCAATGCATCTTTTACTTTTTATAGAAATCAATTTTCGAAACAGTTTTTAAAAGGGCGGATTCAAAAAATTTATTAAAATTTTTTGGATACTTATTCCTAATCTCATCATTTTTCAAAACGTGTGTTTATAAAACTGAAAAAAAAAAAAATACAGAGCTCCTTTTTCTTATAACTAGATTTGTATCATAAGTAACTTATTTTATAAAAAATCTTCTCTTGTACCTAACATTGCATACATTAAAAAAAGCTATAATTATTATTGGTTAGATAACTTTTCATTGGCATTAATGGATGTATTATCATGGTGATTTCGAGCATAAGTTTGGGATTAGAGGCAGGAATTAATACTTCACTAAAATACCGTAAAACATTATGAGGATAATGTTTACAAACCAGGGTATTTGGAAAATGACATTACAGCGCTTTAGTTTCATTTATTTTATTCTATGAAAAATAATGTACTTAATGCATATAATTAGTGACATTAAGAGATAATGTAGCCTTAATTCTTAATTTATAGGGTATTAAAAATGAGTTTTTGTGGATTGTTTTGATAAAGGAAATTGAGCGTTTAATGTATTACTACTTGTTTGCTTACAGCATTATAAAAAATAAAACTAAAAAAGTACAACTTGTTTTCAGGAAAAACCTCATTTTTAAAAGTTAGCTTAGCGCAAATTATGTCAAACATTATTACATTTTTTTTTCCAAAATTTTTGATGCCGAAATAGTACATTTAGAGACTTTCATGCTTGTTTTACTTTACAATTATAGCCAAAGTGGTGGTTGGTTGGTTTATTGGTTGGTTGGTTGGTTGGTTGGTTGGTTGGTTGGTTGGTTGGTTGGTTATTTTTGAAGGTTCTGGCAACCCGTTTTCCAATTCCGAAAATGTAACCATGGTAATTGTCAGCTTTAATTGATTTGTCTACAGTTAAAGTGAAAGCAATATGATTACTCACAAATTATAACTTATTTTTATTAAGTTCAGGATTTTTATTTAAAAAAAGTAAAACTTCTCGATCTTACTTACTCAGAAAGTTTCCTCTTGCTCTTGCATATTCCGTTCGCATAACAAAGACACCAAACTAAAAGTGCATTGTGTATGCAACATCTTCCATGAAAAAAAATCTTAGACACATTTAAAATTTTTATCATTTCATTTGGTGTATTACTTTTTAGTATGCCTCTTAGAGTGAGCTATTTGCAGTGGGGTTTTGTGCGTTTTCAAAACTTTTCCTTTTCTCGAATATGGCAATAAGGAGACAGTTTGTGAGAAAAAAATGAGTTTGCTTCAGTCAGAAGATTGTTTTGAAAATATCAAAATTCTTACTTATTCTTTGTCAGTTACTTACTTATTCTTTGTCTATTAAGTTTGAAAGTAATAACTTAGGGTAATTATGAATTAAAATACTTATATATAAAATACAATGTAGTTGTATTCATTTTCTTGTATAAAAGGTCAAGACTAAAACACATATGGTTAATTATTTGGGTAGAAAGTACTGAACAGTGGCCATACTTACACCCTAACTTGTGATAGGTTTATAAGACAGATTGGGTACGATTAATAACAACGCGATTAATTATCAAAATCTTCCAGTATAGTTTTGGAGCTGAACTCAAAAATGACGTCAATTTCTGTCTTTTCATGATCTAAACATTTACAAAATGACCAATTTCAAGTTCTGAAAAGAAAAAAAATCAGATTTGGAGCATGTTCTTGATATTTCTAGCTTATATTTTACTTTTTTTTTACTCGAAGAAGGGATGAGGAATGAAGACAATAGAAAGGGAGTAATTTGGAAATAGTGTTACAGAGAAGAAAAAACATATGCTACCTTTAACAGAAAAGTAATCTTGTTTTGATTCGATGTTCTTTGAAACATATTTGAAAAATGAGGAAAATACATTACGTATTAAAAATATTATAACCACGAATATATTTTTTTAATTAATAAATGAACGGTCAGGAGTCCACGAAAAACCACGAAAGTCACATTTGATTCATTTTGAGAAAAACGAAATTTAAACTTTACGAACTCATAAACTTCCCTTGTATACTTGTTCTAAAATGACAATAATACATGGACTACAGTGTTTTTTCACGAATATTGCATATACTAAACGAAATTACACTTATTTTTCTAACAGGTGGTAGCATCAGTTTAAATTCAACAAAAAGTGGACTACCGTGGTTTTTCCCCCTGACCCTTCAAACGTGTGAAACAAATTCATAATAATTATTACACAAGCTTGCTATGGTTACTTATTGCGTATCATTAGTTATTTAGAAGGCCCTAAATCTAAAATCAGAAATGAGTTTCGTTATTTTTATCATAAAATAATATTTCCTAATGCTCAAATTTCGAAATCTTGCTCCAAAACAAAGAGTTTTGAAGTGCAAAATAAACTTTAATGTTTTATTTCTTAAACATATATTTTTTATTATTTAACTTATAATCTAAAGAAAAGGGCACCCCTTTTCGTCAGAGCTCAAGGGGAGGAAGCTAAATGGCTATCTAAACAAAGCTATGAACAAAGCTATGAAGAGCTCAAAGGGAAAAGCATGCAAAAAATAGAGTGAGTGTTTCATAACAGTTTTGACGCATGAAACAAAATTGCATGTTTTTTACATAAGTTGTCATTAAAAAGAGGGCTGTTTCGTCAAGTTATGAAAAACCAGGAAAAAATTAAACTTTTGTTTGATTGTATCATTGAAATTAAAAGTAAATGAGTCCCTACCTTTTTCTCCAGATTATAAGTTAAAGAAATAAAAAAAATATTAATTATTTATATATATATGTACAGGGTGTCCACTCCAATCGTGGACCAATAGCTAATTTCTAAACCGTTAGAGATAAGCATATAGTTTATTTAGGAAAAAATCTCAAAATTATGAAAGGAATTTTGGGTCTATTCAATGTTTTTCAAAAAATCAAATTTTGAAAGAGTTACGAAATTTAAATTTTTATACAGCCCCCCAGTCCTATCAATCATATTTAGTAAAACATTCTTGACACTGTAACGTTTAAAACTAAAAAAAAATCACTCTTCTACCACAAAAATTGACCGAGTTATGACGTTTTGAAAAATCAAGATTTTGAAGGATATCGCATACGGTCCTTTGAGCGATATCTCGATGATGTCATGAAATAATGCAAAATCTTGATTTTTCAAAACGTCATAACTCGGTCAATTTTTGTGGTAGAAGAGTGATTTTTTTTTAGTTTTAAACGTTACAGTATCAAGAATGTTTTACTAAATATGATTGATAGGACTGGGGGGCTGTATAAAAATTTAAATTTCGTAACTCTTTCAAAATTTGATTTTTTGAAAAACATTGAATAGACCCAAAATTCCTTTCGTAATTTGGAGATTTTTTCCTAAATAAACTATATGCTTATCTCTAACGGTTTAGAAATTAGCTATTGGTCCACGATTGCAGTGGACACCCTGTATATATATATATATATATAATAAAAAAGAATGAACCGTTTCTGGTTTCAGAGCTAAAAATGCATAAAAAATACCTTACGGCACCTAAGAAGCAACCATTGTAAGTTTGCGTAATAATTTATATGAGTCTGTTTTGTGCATTTATTAAAAAAACACAACATTACACAAGATAAATAAATATAATACCTTTAAATACTTATAAATATATCAATGATGAATAAATTAAAAATACCACATCAAAACAAAATGAAAGCGTACCCGTAGTTCGTTATCGAATTTTGAGTTTTAATACTGAACAGTAGAAAAAAAGAAATTACAAAAAATGTATCGAAATTGTGTACTTATTTATAAATATAAACATAAAACATTGCAGAATCCTAAATTTCTCTTTAAACCCTGGTCAATGGCTGGCTAAACTTGTTAGAGAAGCATTAATAACATAACCGAACCTTGAGAGAGTACTGCATAATTTAATTCCTAATTACAGCGGCCTACTGAGGTGAAGTAATAATAGAGAAGGAGGGATTTGAATAATCTTCTCACGAGGTGTCTTTAAGAATTACAATAATTAAGTGTCTTCAGCCTTTTCAACTGCACAAAAGAAGCAACACGTAATCACTTAATCAATAAAGAACATGTATCCAGTCGATTGACCATCTGCGTCCTTCCGCTGTGTGTCATCAATATACCGAAACAAGCAGCCAATCCAGTAGGCTGTAGCCACTTCAAATGTTACCACACCTAGATCGTATTCTTACAACTTAAATCTGATGTTAGAGATAGTTGGAGTTCATATAATGTATTTAAATATTTAATTCAAACGAATTCTAGAGATTATTCAGTTGCTTTTTTTTCTTGATTGTCATATCGTAAAATAAGTCAAAAATAAAGACTAGTCAAAGTAAAGGTGAGCAGGCCCAGAATTTTTTTCCACAAACCTGTTTTAAATAAAGAAGTTCATAGTTTAAAATATTACCTTTCCCTAAAGTCATAAATAATAAATATTCATACTACCCCGATTGTGTGTATTAAATATTTCAGTTTTATCTATAGTTAAGAGAAATAAATTAAATAACTAAATACGAAAAGCAAGTAATTTTTGAAAGTGATCACTAAGTAGTAGATCATACGCTAATACTCAGTAACTCATTAATATTGCTGACCCATCCACAAAAATGCTTGTAGGAAAAAAAAAACATAAAAAAATACTCTTGATGCACAAAAATGCAATGACTTGTAATACAGCCTATGCAATCCGTACTAAATCTTAAAAAAACTAAACTAATGAGATAAAAAAATAGTTCGTAGTAAATTTTTAGGATCTAATGTGGTTTTAAATTTGCATATTTTCCTTAAAATATTACTGTTGGGTTTAAGACTTAATTCAAAAATAGGAAAAAGGTTTTAAAATCTTACTTTCAATAAAATATAAAAGAAGTAACACATCTTTCTTCGATTGAATTAAATATTTGAGTTTCAAGTCTTGTTAAAATAGATGAAATGAAAAAGTTTTAAATGAGGCTGCATTAGATTTTTTTTTTTTTTTGATACCAGCTTCTTTAACTTCCGTCATGCATAATTTATGATCGCCACCAAAAATTTTGATTAAGGAAGTTTCAATATTATGAAAATGTCTTCCTATCTTTATATTTATATTACGTTTTGGCTTCCAGACACATCTCATCTATTCTTAATCCTATAAAAGTGATTTTTTTAGATTTACTGATGTTTTATAAATTCAAGAAAAAATGATTTAGTTGTTAAAGCTTTTAAAACAATTTTGTTACACTTGCATGGTATTGCTTGCTTCCTATTGCATGGAGATTTTTATTTGCATGAAATATAAGATGATATAGTAACATTACTTTAAAAGAATTTGGTTGCTAAAGGGATATAAAAGATACAAAAAAAATGCTATTATTGTTTCTCATTTTAAAGTGGAAAAATATATTTTTGTACAGCTTACTTGACTTTAGCTCATTGAAAATTATTTATTGTTTCTTCCCATTATACAAGTTTTAATTGGAATGAGCGTGTGCGTGAGTGTTTTTAAGGTGAATGTTATAGCATATGCAAGTTGATTTAGTTCGCTTTCACATATCATCAACAAATTTAATTTAGCTACTATGATTTTAAGAAATTAACCACCACAACTGTACGATGTTTTATTTTCAAGACGATGCCTTTTTCTGCTAGATCGCTCAGAGTTTTTGCGTAATTCTTTTTTCGGGCCATTCACCTTTTTATCGTAAAAATTGTTTGAATCTTAAGTAAATAACACTACAACTGGTTTAACCGATTGAATGGGCCGAAAGAGCACTCTGATTTTTGCTCAAGACCAGGTACCGAGACATCCCTTGTTCACACCCTCAGAGATATTAATTTGGAAGGAAAAATTGAATCACTTTGTGATCACGGACATATTTAACGAGCTCCATACACCATGAGTGAACACGATAAGTCTTTGACCTGCTGAGACCGAACCCGTACACAGATATTTAATTCATCTATGACTATAACTTTCACTTTATGCACTAATATCGCTATTTTTAAGGCGATTTACATTGGTTTGTGAGAAATATTTTGCGTATCTCGCAAAAAAAAATTATCCAATAAATTTATTTGTAAAACTTTTCATGAACAGTGCAAAATGATATATTGTTCTAAATATTAATTCCAACCAATATACTGCGAAATTAAAATAAAATAACGATATCATTGTGAACAGAAAAGGAGGAGCACACAATATCACGATGGAGCAAAATAAATTTCACCACAGAAACATCAATATTATATACTTAACGTACTCCGTTATTATGCGTCGGCGATGCAAAAAAAAAGACTTCTAAAGGAATGGAATACAAAATAAACTATTGATTGGTCAAAAAAAAAAAGCTAAATTTAGTAAAGTGCATTTGATCCCATCATTGACGTTCAAAAATTTAATGCTCAAATTATTCTCCATTGAAGAAATAGCTTAGTAATATTCTAAAAATAAATTATATGCTAGAATATAAACCGATTTTTTTTTCTTGAAGGGTTGTTTGTTTTGCATTTAAAAAAAAAAGGTTTTTTGAAAATTACAAAAGAAACATAAACATAATATAACCAAGTTTTTGCATTTTATTAATTTTAAATGAGATTGAAATAAATGCGTTAGTGTTTAAATTTTCTTAGAAATAAACAGCAGAGAAAGTTTGAAAACAGTTTAATGTTTTAAAAATTTGTATACAATAGATTTATTGGGTTGTTCGATAAGTTCCCGCGGTTTTTTTTTTTTTTTTGAAAAATTAAAAATTTATTTTTTAACAAAAAAGTTACAACAAATTAATCAATAATATATTCTCCTCCGTTGGCCACGACTTCTTCCCAACGTTCAACAAGTTTTTGGATGCCTCCTTAGAAATCGCCTGGTCTTGACTCGAAAAGCTCATCCAACCAAACTTGCAGTTCGCCATCATTGTTGAATAAAACACCACGCAAAGCGTTAGAAAGCGACCGGAAAAGATGAAAATCAGATGGAGCCAAGTCAGGCGAATACGGTGGGTGCGGTAGCACTTTCCAACCATCGCTAATTTTGGTTGTTTTCAGTCAAAAGAGACGGGACTCAAGTTCCAAATTTTTGAACTTTCCCCATAGACCTAAGATGTTCCAAAACAGTAGACGGAGCACATTTCATTGTCTCCGTTCACGAGTGGTTTGATGCGGATCTTCATGCAAAAGTTGATTCAAGCCCTCTTCATCAAACTCATTTGGCCGTCCTGAAGGAGGTGCGTTTTTGAGGTCAAAGTTGCCACTTTTGAACTTTGCAAACCAATCTTGGGCTGTTCTATTAGCTATAGCACCTTCTCCGTATATGGCACAAATTTCTCGAGCAGATTCTGTGACTTTGGCGCCTCGATTATAGGCAAAAAGAAGATGGTGTCGGAAACGCTCATTTTTGTCGACTTGACACTCCATTTCAATGCTCTAAAAAATAACAAAAATTAATCCAATCAAAAAAACCAAATACACCATATTGTAAATAAATAAGAGCTTCAAAATAACATTGAACATTACGTCAAAAAATCCGACTTTCATTAAAAAAAATTTAAATTAAAAAAAAACGCGGGAACTTATCGAGCCCAATATTACAATTTAATTTTTTAACATCAAAATTATCACTTTCATAGTTAAAAGAGAAACAATATTTTGAAGGTTAAACGAAATTATTTCTTAGCTTTTAAAATCACATGTGTGATAAGGTTTGAGCTTCATTCATATCGCTGAGAATCAAATGCCTCTAATCTTCTTGCCAACACACGTTAAATGCGAGACAAAAATCAAAACAACTTAGTGAAACTAATGACTTTAGAAACTTCGAAGTTGTTACTAAAACAAAGTATTTTATCCATTAAAACACTTAACGAAAAGGAGATATACTGCAGCATTACATCAATTAGTAAAGCATTGCTCCTGTCATTGTAGTTAACTGAAAAAGGAAAACGAAAAGGATATTAGATTAATGTTTTATGGACAGCAATCAGTTCAGTTGAAACATCTGCTTTCGTGCTAAAGTTAATTCCGAAACTTTACTTCTCTTTATTTAGATTTCTGAACTGTAAGTTGTTTTCTATCAGATTTATGATAAAGCTGCTCTTCTTTGCGTGCTCTAAATCATCAACTCAGTACTATTATCTATTGCTTGTAATGAGTTCTTCAATTTTTTTTACAATTCTCAATAGCTAAACGGGCATTTATTTGAAATTTTAAATGTTAAGAACATATTAAAAGGATAAATTCAATGCCAAATGCAGACAAACGTACTTTCACAGTTGGAATGTTTTTTTTTCTTTAGAGAGTTAAGAAAAAAAAATCTTCAGTGAGTCGGAGTATAGCCATAGATTTATATAAAAGGTAATTAGCCCAAACATGGCCAACCGAAGGTTTAGAGTCTAATTTCTCGCTCTGTTATGATTCAATTGTCTTCAATGTTTGTATACGAGTATTTGCCATGCGACTCATGAAAATAAGAAAAAAAAAAAACACTTTATATGAAACGTTATTTTCAGTTTACATTTTCCACCAATTAATGAAATGGCAAATTGATATAATGAGGAGCGTGGCTCCTATTAAGATACATTCTTAAAGAGCAAAAACTTAACATTTAAACAAACAGAAAAAAAAATCTGTATTGTCAATGAAAAAACATAATCAATCACATTCAATATTTTAAAAAATATTATCGACAACTATGCGCAGACTAATCTGATGATCATATCTTTCAACAGATTCTTCCGTTTTTTAATACGGTCACACGAGTACCAGTAATGCATCATGCAATCATTCTTCATGCATGTGGTAGTACGAGGGATTAAAAATGCAGCTACTACGATTCGTGGAAATTCGTAAACACTTGGTGACAGCTACTTATGCTTTCAAGTAGCGCAGAAATCCCAAAAGCTAATCTCCACAGCAGTGGCACCAAGTAATATGGTCAGATGAATCGTAATTTACCCTATATCAGAAGACCGGAAGCGTTTAAGTCTGAAGAATGCCTAGAGAAGCGTTTCATCCTGATTGCCTCTTGTCCACTGTAAAGCATAGGGGTGGCTCCCTCATGGTACCAAGTGCGATATCTTGGTGCCGTCTCAGGCTACTTGCTATTTAACATGGATGGACCAAATACAATTACTACTTAAACAACCTGGGATATCATGTCCGTCCTTTTGCATAGACAGCTTTTCCTGGAGAGGGACCGCTTTTTTTAAGACGAAAACGCCCCTATCAACACCGCTAGACTTGTTTAACAAGAAGTTCTGTCAAGAACTAAACGAGCCTACTTTCCCGTACATCGACATCGGCATTCTCGCATCTGATCATTATTCTCTTGATTATCTGAGACTGAAAATTATGTCAAACATACCTTTTTAGCACTTAGAGCAGAGTTCGAAAAGCAAAATATACTCCTCTCATCAGATGAAATAGACACGTAAAAAGTAATTCACGAATAAATAAAGTTTTGTCGCACCTTTTAAAGGGTGTAACTGTTACAGTTCTTCCGTAGAAAAAATCCTCCATCGTTTTCAAAAAAAGAAAAATAATAATAATAATAATAATAAAATAAATAAATAAATAAATAAAAGTATAAAGAGCATCAAAACACATTTTATCAAAGAAAGAAAAAAAAAAAAACTCGTCCGTTAATAAAATGTCTCGAATTTCACTTTTAATCTGTTGCCAGTTGTTAAATATAAATAAAGAATAAAATGTTTTCGTGAATGAAAAATTTTTGTTACAAAAAAAATCGTCTGTCAAAATAATAATAATAATAAATAAATAAAATAAAACAAATGAATAAATAAACAAAAAATCGTCTGCACAGTCAGTAATTTTTTTTTCTGGGCCTGCATTTCCGCCATGTTTGCGGAGTCGGAGTCGGAATCAGAGTCCTCACAGAAGATTGCTCAGAAAAGTAGTTTACAAACATTATTTATCAAAACCATTTTCTTACACAGTTAGTTTGAAGGAAATCCGACTTTAAGTTCAGGATCAACATTCAACTTAAATTCCCCGTAGACGCTAATGTTAATCTTTTTTTTCTGAACCGTTCAATATTGAACGAAAAATCGTTCAAATCAAAAAGCGAAATATGGAATGTATGGGAAAGCCTCTCCGAGATCTTTCAAACAAAAAAAAGTTTATTCCAATCGGACGGTTCACTCAAAAGATATTATGGGTGACAGCTTGATGAGCGGTTCAATGTGAACGAAAAATTGTTCAAATCGAAAATGTAGATACGGAATGAAGTATCCTTGAAAGATCTTCGAACAAAAAAAAGTTTGCTCAAATCGATGGTCACTCAAAGTTAGCATCGGGACAGTTGTTGACGGTTCAAGTTGAACAAAATTGCTCAATCGAAATGTAGATACGGAATGAAGTATCCTTGAAAAGATCTTTCGAACAAAAAAAGTTCGTTCAAATCGGACTGTTCACTCAAAAGTTAGCATCGCAGGACAGGTTGTTTGAACGGTTCAAAGTTGAACCAAAAATTGTTCAAATCGAAATGAATCGAACGAATGGGAATGAGCTGTACTCGCTGAGATCTTTCGAACAACAAAAAAAAGATTATTCCATTCGGACGGTTCACTCAAAAGTTATTAAGTGGAGAAAGGTTGCTTGAACGGTTCAATGTTGAACCAAAAATGTTCAAACTGAAAATTTAAATACGGTAATAAAGTATCCTTGCCGAGATGCTTCGAACAAAAAAAAGTTTGTTTAAATCGGACTGTTCATTCAAAAGTTATTAGGGGTGACAGCTTGTTTGAACGGTTCAATGTTGAACGAAAAATTGTTCAAATCGAAAATGTAGATACGGGAATGAAGTATCCTTGAAAAGATCTTTCGAACAAAAAAAAGTTAGTTCAAATCGGACTGTTCACTCAAAAGTTAGCATCGCGGGACAGGTTGTTTGAACGGTTCAAATTTGAACCAAAAATTGTTCAAATCGAAAAATCAAATATGGGAATGAGCTGTACTCGCCGAGATCTTTCCAACAAAAAAAAGTTTGTCCAAATCGGAATGTTCATTCAAAAGTTATTAGGGGGGACAGACAGACCGACCGACCGACAGACCGACCGACCGACACACAAATTCCCCATCTCAATACCCTACTTTCAAATTTTTAATTTTTCGATATTCATTTTACCTTTTTATTTTTTTAACTTGGCGATATTTTTCGGACTTGGCGATATTTTTTTTTTTAACTTGGCGATATTTTTAGATGCATTAAGCTACTTTTAATACTTTTTTCGTCTTTCTTTTATTTTTAACGGGAAAGTAGGCTAAAAATGGTTCAAAGAGCATGATGATGCAGTTAAACGTCTCGCCTTGCCCACTTAGAGTCCAGTTTTAAATATTTTTGAACTTTTATGGGATACTTCGAAATCCAAACTTCATCCCCGGTTCCCACCTCGATCCAAACTTTCAGAATTAGATATATCTCTAGGATAGGAATAGTTTTATGTTCCTTTAAATAGTGTCCAAGACCTTTATACATCTATTTCACGTCGCATTAAATGCGTTCTTCAGTCAAAAGATGGTCCAACCCCCTATTAATAAAGATTTTTCAATATTTCACAGGCATACGTTTTTTTTCAACTGTATCTAGTTCAATTACAAAATTACAAAATGAAGCAATTCCACGTCAGATCAATCACCTTCGTGACCTCACCATTTTTTATTTTAACAAAATTTTGTGTAAAAGACACAGGTGATCAGCTAAGTAGTCCTGCCAATTTTTATTTAAAATATTGTACAAAATACAGGGCTGTAAAAAAACGCAAAAAGTGCGAACAAAACGAAAAGTAGCTACATGCAACTCACTGTAAACTTCGTTCTTAATTATAGTAGAATAAAAACTCAAAAACCTTTGTGAAGCTAAGGAATGGAGCTTTTTATTGATATGTAATATGACTTTCTTACGGCAGGGTTACGTTTCAAGGTCCCCGACCGTAACTTTCGACCTTAAATATCTCAAAACCAGTCCCCTTGGAGTTTCTTCAGAAAAAAATATTTTATAACTCTACAACTCTTCTTCCCCCACATCCAAACTTAGGCTGGCACCGCAATGGCAAGTTACTCAGAAAAAAAAATCAAGAATGTTAACATGTTTTACATTAGGGAATTCCGTACGTCAGGTCACCCACCTTCCTGACTTCAACATTTCCAATATTAATGACATTTGGTGTGAAGGACACATATGACAAGATAAGTAATCCTAACAATTTTTATATCTTTACTAGCTGCGTAGCCCGGCGTTGCACGGGCTGTAATGTAGTGAAGGCAGTTTGAGAAAACTACTCGCCACCAAGGCGGCTCGCCTTTAAAGAAATGAGGAAAGTTTAAACAGTTTACTCGCCGTCAAGGCGGCTCGCCTTTACAGTAGCGAGGACAGTTTCAATTCACTACTCGCCGCCAAGGCGGCTCGCCTTTAAAGTACCAAGGAAAAGTTTAATAAACTACTCCCCGCTAAAGCGGCTCGCTAAAAAGCTTTCCTGCATCAAAGAATCAATCGAATTATTTGCACATGCTTCCTCAAAAATAAAGACGATGTCAAGTAGCGCATACTTAGCACTCTCCCTAAATAACAAATAAAATTCCTTTCCAAAAAAAATTATTTCCAAACCGCTTTCTTCCTGTAAAATTAATTGCCAAATTCTAAACGAAAAGGTTCTTTTAATATTTGGATCTCAGCCAGAAAAAGTCCCTTCTAAAAACAGCAATTGCAATTTTATTTAAAAACACATTTTCAAAACGGTACCAGAGAAAAAATATGTCATTAATAATTAGAATAAAAACAATTGTTAGAACTTTGTTATAACACGTATTCAAAATGACAATGAAAAAAATAACACTCTTTCATTTTAAAAAGTTCAACTTAATTAACGTTTTAATTCAAAATCGCAACGGAAAGAAATAAATATCTTGGAATTTTAAATAGTTCAATAATTTACTTAACGTTTTAATTCAAAATGGCAACGGTAAGAAAAAATGTCTTGGAAGTTTAATCATTAATTAGGCTTAATCGCTTTAAATTTGACTACTTATTAATTAAACATTCGCTTTAAATTTGACTACTTATGGATCGCAGCCAGAAAAAGTCCCTTCTAAAAACAGCAATTGCAATTTTATTTAAAAACACATTTTCAAAGTGGTACCTGAGAAAAAATATGTCATTAATAATTAGAATAAAAACAATTGTTAGAACTTTGTTATAACACGTATTTAAAATGACAATGGAAAAAAATAACACTCTTTCATTTTAAAAAGTTCAATTTAATTAACGTTTTAATTTAGGGCCGAATTCAAGTGAAACACCATTGCAGTCGCTTCGAGGCGATCGCATATTGCAACCGCTACTGTAAGTCGAATTCAAGTGAATTCGTTTCACTTGAATCCAAATTTTGGAATTTGCGATTGCATTGGTGAGTTGCGATCGTCCGTGTTTCACTTGAATTCCTGCCTTAAAACCGCAACGGAAAGAAATAAATATCTTGGAATTTTAAATAGTTCAATAATTTAATTAACGTTTTAATTCAAAATGGCAACGGTAAGAAAAAATGTCTTGGAAGTTTAATCATTTATTAGGCTTAATCGCTTTAAATTTGAATACTTATTAATTGATATCTTCGCTAATTAAAATCGTATAATCATATAGATTGAAACTAATGAAGCCTGAAAAATTACCTATCTATCGGTACCTGGTTCGACTTTCAGTTCATTGGCGTTCAGGAGAAATAAGCGTGACATAGAAAGATAGAAAGAAAGATAGAAAGAAAGATAGAAAGAAAGATAGAAAGATAGTTAGAAAGATACTCACTTTTTAATATAAGTAGATAATTTTAAAAAACTATAAGATATACAGGACAGTGAAAAAAACAAAAAGTGCAAAAAACAATAAAAAAAAAGTGGTTACATGCAAATAACTGTATTTTAACTTCTAATTACAGCAGAACATAAATTCAAACATCATTGTAAAGCTAAAGAATAGAGCTTGTTACAAAACAATGTTTAAACAAAAAGAAAAAACAATTCATATCACCAAAGTGTCTTTAACTTTTAAAAAATGGCGGACGTTCGTTCTTCTTTCTCTGTTGAATTACGGTAAGGAACTTGTTCTGCCCATCACAGATTATTGGCAGAAGCCACATTTGTGCAGTAGCACTTTCCTCACATCCTTCTCAGGACAGATCAGATCTTTAGATGCCCATTGCAT